>CAUYQG010130915.1:0-26091 GCA_963574415.1 Tarsius wallacei
CAGGAGTCATGATCTTAATATCAGACAAAACAACCTTTAAGCTATCAAAAATTTAAAAAAGATAGAGAAGGACACTACATAATGATAAAAGTTTCAACCTATCAAGAAATATCCATCCTAAACATATATGCACACAACACACACACACACACACACACTTACCCAACACAAAACAAAAGGCAATGAAAAAAAGGGGGAATGCAAACTGAACTCTCACACATATATTCACACACACATTAAATTACATACAGAAAACAATAACAAAATAAATGGAAAGATGAAACTCATTCATGTATACACATAACCAGAAAACAAAACATGAAAAAAGAAAGAAAAATAAGAAGAAAAACAGAAAAAGAGTAAAACTAGGGGGGGGAATGCAACTCGAACCCTCACATACTCATTCATGCACAAAGAAAAAAAGAAAAAAAATGTTGGCACTAAGCACCCTCTTGTGACAGATACTGTAATTGTTCCTCTTAACTGATCATAGATAAGCCCCTCTTCTGTCTTCTGTGGAGATGTGGCCTCATTCACAATCTCCCCAGTGCCCTGGCCCCAGGAAGGAAGAAGGGGGAGTGAGGATGGGTGGGGCTTCAGCCCTCCCTTCTCACTCTCATATGGTCAGAGGAATCCCCTCCAGTGTTGAGGTGCAGGGTAGTCTCCTCCCCAGGAACTGGCGGAGGTGGGGGGGTGTGCCCCAGTCAGATTTATCCTGGGGTAAAGTTCTTTTATAAAGGCTGATGTCTAGGCTCCACTTGGGTTTGTCCCTCTCATTGGTGCCCCAGAAGATGGTTCTGATGTTCAGAGGATTTCTGGGTAGAGGGGGTTGGGTCAGCCCAAGACTCACCTTGATCTCTTCAAGGGTCTTCCTCATCCTCTTCTGGTGGTACCCTTTGTCCCACAGCTGAATCTTGGTAGGGAGTGGGGCCTCTGAGACTCAGCACTTGCCGTGTCCCTCTGGAGTTTGAGCTTTTGGGATATTCTCTCTGGATCACGATCAATCCCTGAGTAGTTAAATCTGCGGGTCACTGAGATTAGGTCTGTTGTTCCATGGTGAGCAAGCTGGAGCACTTGCCTGCCCTGTTTTAAGATGGTGGCAGAGTGCCTTTTTTGTCTTCTCCAATGAGGTTCTGCCTCTGGCTCCCTCACTGTGCTTCTGTCACAGCTCTTGCTGTCAGTGTCTGGCTGGACACTGTGGTGGTGAGGCAGAACTTGGAGTTGACAGTCACTCTCAGCAGCTTCTTCCTGGGAAGGGCATAGCTGATTTTAAAAAATGGTGTTTGGCTTCTGTGCTCTAGGAAGCATTAGGAACCAAGCAGAGTAGCTGCAGCACTACTCGTTTCACCAGGAAAACCCTAACCAATTACTCCCGAGTCCCTGTTCATATGTAGACACATAGGCAAGATTGTCCATACACTCCCTTATTCACTCAGAGAGTTGCATAGTCTGACTGGCTCCGCTGCCATCTTCCCTACTCTCCAAGGCCACTTTCAAGGTGAATGTATGGAGAAAGGAGAGACTATCATAAATTACTCCTAATGTGGAGTCTCAATGAAAAATCATCCTTCATTGCCTTTCTTTTTCCATAGGACTAAAGATATCTGAAAAAAAGCAATATGACTGACACTTGACATATTGTACATTTGATGTACACAGGTTCTATAATGACACTATAAAATATGTGAGACTTTTCATAGCGTGCTATTTTTCTTTCATTCTTTATTCCCTGGCAGTCATATACACTGTGAATGTCCACAGTCAGGTAATAAGGGGAAAATATTGACTTTCAGACTGAGACTAAACTACTATAGTTACAATCCTGATACAACATCTTTCATATACAGAAGCTATAATATGGCACTATTTAAATTTGAATCAGTTGCATGCATCACTTTGGCATTTTGTTTTATACCCATAAGGTAATAAGCCCGAGACAGGCAGTCAGAACAAAAGTGTTTTTGTGTCCAGATGGCATCATTTTTTTATTTTCATTTTTACCCCTCAAGTAGCAGTTTACTTTGAACAATATAAAAAGTCTGATGCTTTGGTCCTTTTACCAAATTCCACTCTAACAACTGGCTAACAAAAGTAGGAAGCATTCAATTCTTTATTCAGTTTAATTCAGTTAACAGTTATTGTACAACTGTGTTGTAGCAGCTGCTAGAGCAGATATTAAATCTGGACAAGCTTCATTTACAAATGGCAGACTGACTGCTTCTTCTTTTTGTAACATTTCCTGTTGAAAGACATTTAGATTTATCTAAAATTCTAATTTCATAAACTGCATTGCTCCAACATTGATTGTATTGGCAAATGTATTCCTCTTTAATTATTACATACTTAGAAAATGCTTATCCAGTTTACATATCACCACTTCCTCTTTTTCCTTTTATTTTTTGGAATTCATTGCAAAAGGGAGATAAACCCACTCCTCAATTCATGGCATTCTAATCCATACCCATTATTGTTTCCTAGTTTGTCTATAATCTCCAACTCTTTTTCCTCTCTACCTAATAAATACTCTTATTTATAACATGTTGTTCATAAAATGTAGAGTAGTTTTTTCTGTAAACGTGTTTTAATTTTATACAAATTTTATTTTTATACTGTTAGTTAATTTAATTATGCTTTAGGCACAATAAATTATTGCTTTTAATGTTATATAAATGCTGCAAAAAACATTAACATTGTCTTATTTACATATTCCCCTTTAATGGGTCCCTGATTATTTCTCACAATTTGCTAAATATTTTGGTATACAAATGATGCTAAATTGGTATATCCCACCCCATTTTTTCCATTCCTAGCTACATAGAGGAGTTATTGATAAATCATGAGAAATACATATTTTTTGTCTTACCTAGCACTGCCTGGTCTACAGTTTTGATTCTTAGCAACAGTGCTTGAGGACTTGTACATTACCACCCCTCCGTGACATTTGATATAATTCTTTTTCTTTCTAATCCCTGTTGAACGTAGAGATGTAAAGCATTCTCATTGTTTTAATTCACTATTTTTTTGACTGTTTGAGAGGTGGTATACTTAATCATATTTTTCACTAACCATTTTGACTTTCCTTGTATATGTTTCTTTTTTGTATCACTTACATGTTATTCTGTTAGATTTCCTGTCTTTATCTTACTGATTTGTAGGAGTTTTGTATATATTTCAGATACTTTTCCTTTGCTTGTTTTGAAATCATAAATACTTTTCCCACTTGTCAATCCTCTATTAACCTTGCCCATGGTGTTCATTGATGAAAGCTTAAAATTCATATAGTCAAACTTAACATATAAAATATATATTTATTCTGAATCTTGTTTAAAAATTTCTTTCCCACCCCAATGTAACCAAAATATTTTCCTACATTTCTTTCACTGCTCGAAGCTTCCATTTTTAAGTTTGTTTTTATATCCATTTGATGTTCATCACTTTATATGGTAAACCGTACACATATAATAATAATTTTTAAAATAGTGAGCCATTTTTCTCTCTATCTTATAAAAATCATCCCCTTTTCACCTTTATTTGTCATATATGATATTACAGTGTTACATGCTTTTGATAGTAGAATAAATTCTCTCGATTTTTTCTTTTATTCAAACTGATCTTACCTACTTGTAGGTTTTATACCTTAATATCCATTTTAGGGGCTGGGCATGGTGGCTAAAGCCTGTAATCTCAGCACTTTGGGAGACCAAATCAAGAGGCTTGCCTGAGCTCAGGGGTTTGAGACTAGCCTTGGCAACTTGATGAGACCTTACCTCTACAATAAATCAAAAAATAAGCCAGGCATGATGTTGTGTCCCTGTAGTTCCAGCTACTTGGAAGGCTGAGGCTGAAGGATTGCCTGAGCCCAGCAGATCGACACTGCAGTAGCTTTGAGTGTGATACTGCACTCTTGCCTGTCCAGCCTGGGCAAGAGAGTGAGACTCCAACTCAAAAAAAAAAAAAAAAAAAGGTATACACACATACATTTTAGAATTGCATTGAGTTTCTCAAAACATGGTTTTCCCCCCTTATTTTCCTTTTTTTGATGTAAGAAAAGCACTCTTTCATTCATTAGTGCTAGCTAATTAATACCAAGAAATGACAGAATTAGAAATTCACAATTTCGCAATTAAGAATTATCAAATAGATCCTGAAAAATCAATGCTTGCTCACAAGGGCAAGAAAAGTCTGATTTCTAACTACAGCAATCATAAACAGGTGCCAGCACTCACTAGTGGAAGTATGAGAAGTAGCAAGATGCTTCCATAGTCTCAAAATATCTCCTTGCAAAGTACTCATCAATGATAATGAGTAAAATAATACAAATAACTTCATGGTTATGAAAACCTGCCAAAGGCAAAACCAAATGATAAAAGCATTATCAGTCTAGGACTAATAGTACGTATAACATGCAAAGATTCACTGAGAAAAACTCCACCTCACTTTGAAGGTGCCAAATGTATGTCATTTGACAAATCATGAGGAAACCTAGACAAACACACGTAGAAAGACAGATTAAAAAATAAATAGCCCATACTCAAATAATACCAGTGTCATGAAATATAAAGAAAATCTCTGGAAATTTTCCAGATTAAAGAATATCACAAATAAATGGCAACTTATCATAACCAATTATTTTAGATTTGGAGGGAGAATAGCAATGAAGGGCAATGTTAGAACAAGACAAAAACCCGAATGAAAGTCTATAGATTAAATAATAATTTTGTTTCACTGCTAGTTTTCTGATTCAGACAATGTTATTGCAGTTATTGAAGACACTACCTTGTTTTTTTGAAATCACACTAATTTATTTTGGGAAAAAAGAGCATCATGGTTTCAATTCACTATTAAATGGTTGAGAAAAAAAGTATGAGAATGCATGAATACAAAAGAACACACATATGTGTGCATATATACATGTATATATGCATGATAAAATGATAAAAACCTTATCTGTCTAGGACTAATAGCACATACATCATGCAAAGATTCACTAAAGAAAAACTCCAACTCACTTTTAAGGTGCAAAAAGTATTTAACCTGACAAATCATGAGAAAACCTAGAAAAACCCAAATAGAGGGATAGATTAAAAAATACCATACATACAGAGAGAGAGAGAGAGAGAGAGAGAGAGGAGAAAGAGACAAAGCAAAGGCACAAATCTGGCTACAAGGAACAAGAACCTGGGATACTCTTTGCACTTTTGTGAGTTTTCTGAAAGTCTGAAATTATGTCACATTATTTCAATAACATAAATTTTGAATTACTAATGAACTGTTGTAGTTAACATATAAATGAAAACTTACTTATAATTTTTCCATAAATGACATGAAATTCAGGTTGCTAAAGCTAGGTGTCAAGATTTTTTGGCTTAATTCAATGTTAAGCAAGGGTGTGTGTTTGATGGGGTGGGGGCATGGGTCATTTTAATGCAAATCTTGGAAAAAGTAATAGTGGAGGACAATTTCACCATTGTTATTAGTAATTTCATACTACTGATGATTTAAAATTACTGTACAATGTGTTAATTGCAAAGCATGTGATAAAACAAGCACTATATAATGCATTGATTTGTATGATTCAAAATACTATCTTCTTGCTTTTCGTAGATTTTCCTTACATGTAAAATGAATCATTAATAAAGGTTGAAGGCAGAAAGCTAATCTTTCATTCTTTTCTAAAATTAAAATAATATGTGATATTCTTTTTTTAATTGACTTGCAGAAAAAGTAGTGTGCAACAAAGAGTAGTTTAATGCATGAACAAACCTTGTTTTTATATCAATAACTGCCACTAGATACCTTGAAATAAAAAATGGATGCATGAATTTTGCTCCCTGTCCTTAAAATGCTTATTGTATTGGATAAGAGTAATAGTCACTAATGCTTGCCCATAAGGACGAGAAGAGTCTGATTTCTAATGTTTACAATGGTTAAAGCAATATATACGTAGAGCCAACCTCACTTAACAAGCTCTTGGCATGTGTTTTTTTGTTTTGTTTTTTTTTCTGGACACTGTGTTGGCCGCTAGAAAATGCAACACCACTTACAAATATAATATGCGGTTGGAATAGTAATGAGACTTTCACATATATTTTAATTTATTCAAATAACAGAAAAGTAGAATTATATGATTTTACAGATATTTAAATTTGGGGGAAATTAAGTAATTTTCCAAAAGTCACTTTTAAAAAAAGTATTTAAACTGAATTTCAAACATGGCTCTATTTCTAAATTTTTCTTTTTATTTAATTATTCAATATTTGCATTGATTATATATATATCTTTTACTAGAATATATATATGAGTATATTTCAGTAAAATGTCTTTTAATTACATAATTGTAATTCACATGTTCTAATGGCATATAGGATGAAAATTAATGGGTATCATGCAGCTGTTTTTTTGTTTTTGTTTTTGTTTTTTAAAAGAGGATATTTAGAAGAGATTCATACTAGAAGCCAGAGAAAAAGATACAGCCAGATATTTGGGAAATGGCTGTGAATTTTTCACAAGCAGACTAGGCAGTCACTGGTTCTGACAATTGGAAGGAAGAAGTAGAGGAATTTATTAGTACATTTAGAATTATTCAGTCCCAAGACCTTAGTTCTCCATACAGAGACTTCAGCCTAACAATATGAGGCTTCTTACTATATTTAGTAAACTCTTGGAGAGAAATTGTGCATAAGAGTTCAAGAAAATAGGATGGTGACCACATGCCAAAAGAGGCTTTGCACTATAAGGCCTGGTGTTTTTTGAGAGAGCATTCCAATAAACCAGTGAATACTCAGAGACTATACATTTCTTGTGATAATAAGTAAACAAATACTTCCTAGACCTCAGTACTCGATGTTTTATGGCTTTCTGGAGCCCATGGCTTATTTTGATTTTCTGGACATGGTGTTGGCTACTAGAAAATGCAGCACCATATTTTTTATGGGATAAATTCAAGTGCCCAGAAACTACATGGAACACAATGGTAGTCAACAAATTTAGATATATTAGCTTGATTCAGGAAGGGAAATCAAACACAATGGAAAACTGTGGGAATCAATGTAAGGGTCCCTTGGAATAGAATTGTTACTACATTGAGGACTGTGCTGTCCTTTTTGATAAGGGATAAGAGAACAGGGACATTTCTTCTGGATTGAGTGATGTCTGAAAATAGATGCATATATAAATATGTGTATATATACATTTTTCTTACAATAACAACTTTTAAAATTAAATATAGTACAATTATACAAATTAGGAAACTAATACATATAGTAGTATTATACTGTGTGCAAACCTATTTGTATTTCATCAATTATTTCAAGAATGTCCTTTATTTAAAAAAGCGAAAGCAAAATTGGGTATGGGATCCAATCCAATCCAATCTGGATCATTTAACTGTCATGTCATTCTGTAGCCTCTCAATCTGTAACCTTTCCTTAGTTTATTTTGTTTTATGACTTTGACATTTTTGAAGCATAAATATTAGTTATTTTGTACAAGTTTCCTCAAATTGAATATCTCTGCTTTTTCAAATGATTAGATAGAGGTGTAATGTTTGGCTCAGGAGCACCACAAATTCATTTTTGTGCCCTTCCCAGTGCATCCCAACTGAAGCCACAGGATGGTAGTTTATTCCTTTGACGTGGTGGCTAACTTTTTTCATGAGTTAAGGTAGCATCTCTCTACTGTAACGTTATTATTCTTGTAATTTATAAGTATTTTATACAGAAGATGTTTGAGAATATGGAAATATCCTGTTTCTTCACAAATATTTACTACTATTATTAACCAATTAATGATTCTATTCTTTACCAAGTATGTTATGAAAAGTAATGACTTTTTAACACCATCATTTTTTCTGAATTTATTGGTTAGCACTCTTCCATAAATACATCCTTTTTTCCTCCTCTAGTGCTTAATTGATTGAGTAACTAATTATTAAATAATTAATTAAGTGATTACATAGTGTTTGCAGGATTTGAAAGATCATTGAGCAATCAATGAGTGAAAGAACAAATCAGGTAAGCAAAGTATTAAATAAGTAATTAATTTATATTTTATAGAAAAATTCATTTCTACTTTATTAAATTGGTTAAGATTCATTACTATTAATATTCATTTTGATAATGAAAATGTCCCACATCTCATTCCTGTGTCTTTCCAAAGAGCATTCATTTCATTTTTTGAAGATGAACTTACGTTCTGATTTTTGTTGTGTTGGAACTCTGTAGAAGTGATGCTAAGAAGTAGGGGATTTTTCACATTCTGTAGTTTTCCAGCAAATCTTAGTTCTTAGGCCAGGGCCACAATCCAGGTTTGATTTTCACAAGAGTTTCAGGAAGTCTCATAGGGGAATGAAACTGGATAACTACCCTTCTTTCAAGTAAATAAGAATCTGGTAAAAATCTTTGTTATGGGGAGCACTGTAGGTTTCTTCCAAAATGCTTATTTTTTTCCCCTTCCTGGACACTGGAAGATGTTTCCTGGATCTTCACAATGACAGCCTAATGATGTTCCTGGATATAAAATCCTTAAAGTGTGAATGCTTCCCTAAAACTAAGCCCCAGGGTTCTTATTCTTGAGATGATCCACACACAGCCTTTGCCAAAAATTACAATTTAATTGTTCCTACCAGATTCTGGCTATAGTACCTTCAGCTACAGAGAAACTTATCTAGGTTATGATTCTTTGTATTTGGTTGTGATTCTCTGGATTAGCTCCTATCTCTATATCTTAGAGTGGTAATTTGCCTAGTGAACTCAATTATCTGATCATTCTAAGAAAAAGTTGTTAAGTTTCAGTTTGTTCAGCTTTTTGTCTGTTCTAAAGATATGAGTAATGACCTCCAAGTTCTTTATATCAGAACTGAAATTAGAAATACTTTAATATATTAGACTTATTAGGCCTTTATCTGTGTTATTTATTGTAAGTATTTTCTCATTGCTTATAATTTCTCTGGTGGCTTTGCTCATAATATTTTGGCTGTGCAATTTTTTAAAAAAATTAATCAAATTTATCAATCTTTGCTTTTATTCCTTCTGAATTGGGTGTCATAGTCAAAAAGTCTTTCTCTATAATAAAATTATACAAAAAAGTTACCATTTTGTGGTAGTATTTTACTTTTACAAGTATGTCTCTTTTTTCCTCTCTCCATCTGAAATTCATCTTTAGGTAAGGTATGAGGTATGAATCTTTTACCATTTTCAAAATGGCTATTTCTCTAATATCAGCACCACTTATTAAAAAGTTTAATTTTCTCAGATATTTGATATATCACTTTCATCATATGTCAGATTTCCATATTTATTTTTTCACTTTATATCTTATTCCATTGGTGTTTCTGTCTATTCATGCATTGTCATACACTTTTAAATAAATGAATTAATATATATTATTTAATTTATTTAGAATACATAGTTAAATATATATCATACATCTATATATAATATATACAAATATGTATATGTAAAAGATATTTTATATCTGGTAGGGCAATTGTCTTTGTAGACTTAATGTTTAAAAACTTTCTGAAAAATTCTTACATGTTTATTTTTACAAGTTAATTTTAGTAGCAGTTTGCTTAGCTTCATAAAAACATATGTTGTCATTTTTGGTCTAATTTCATTAAATTTATAAATTAAATGAGAAAGAATTGTCTTCTTGTGAGGTTGTGTCATCCTATCCAAGATCAAGAATTATCTTTTCATTCGTTCAAGTCTACTAATAAGTGTTCCTTATTAAAAGTGCTCTTCATGTAAATTTTATATATTTCTTGTTTATTTCTTAGTATCATATCTGCCCTGTTATTTTCATTATAAATGATATTTCAACTCCTCTTAATGACTGTACCTGCTTAGGGCAGACTTGTTTTCTACAGATGGCCACATAGTAAATCTTCGCATGATTTGCATGCTGCTATCAGTCCTAGACTGGTAATGTTTTTACCATTTGGTTTTGTCACGGTCAGATTTTGTCACCATGAGTTATTTGTATTAATATGTTCATTATAATTGATAAGTAATTTGTGGGAAAATATTTTGAGATAATCCTGTTACTTCTTAAACTTTCACTAGTTTTTCCGTGTATGTGATGATTCTTCCTTAATTTCCAATCTGTGAATTTCTAATTCTGTCATTCCTTCATAAAAACTAGTTGACATTCTAATGTATGAAGCAATATTTCCTTCTCCTGAGTGGAACAAACCTTATAACATGAAATATGATGCCAATGCTCCTCTATGGAGACATGGAGTTTGTGTTCCCTCCTCATGAATCCAGGTCGACCTATGGCTATGTCAGAAGTGATCTTATCTGTATTCAAAGATACAGGTTTTCCCCTAAAACTCTCTCACACACAACTTCAGAGATCTGGACCACCATTTCAGAAGTTTAGTATTTCTGATTTCACCATGCTAGAGACCATAAAAACTGTTCATTTAGAGACTGAAAGAAAGAGAGAGGGAGGAGCCCTGATTGTTTCAGTCCCCAGTGGTTTGTATCTGATATTAGTGGAACTGCCTGTATTATTTTCCTATTAAAAAATATGCTGGTTTTAGGAACAAGCAAAGTAGGTAAAGATAAAGATGGAATTAGATATGGACAAAATATATAGATACATAATCGTATTAGTAATTACTTCTGAATTCCTATTTTTGAAGAGTTATTTTTTTCCCCTGAAATGGATGTTGAATATTGATAAAACTTTTTCAGCATGTTTCCTCCTTTCTTCTTACATGTATTAATGTGATATATTAACAGCTTTTTTAATAGTCAATCTACTTTGTATTCTTCAAATAAGCCCTACTTAGTCATGGTATATTCTTTTGGTACATGTTTGATTGCTTTTAAAGGCAGAGTATGAAGTTAAGGATTACTAAAAATGTATTATGTGTGTTAATTTTGTTGACCACAAAGGAGTATTATAAATGTTTTTAAATCTTTGTTTGAAACCAAGTTTTGGCCAGGTGGGGTGGTTCATGCTAGTAAACCTAGCACTTTGGGAGGTCTAGGTGGGACAATTGCTTGAGCCCAAGAGTTTGAGACCAGTCTGGGAAACATAGTGAGACCTCATCGCTACAAAAAAATCAAAACATGAGCTGAGCATGGTGGAATGTGCCTGTAGTTCCAGGTACTCTGGAGCCTGAGGAAGAAAAATCTCCTGAGCCCAGGAGATCAAGGCTGAGATGAGCTGCCCTGGTTGTGCCAGCCTGGGCAACAGAGCAAGACACTGACTCAAAAAAAAAAAAAAAAAAAAGAATTAAAAAAACCCAAGCTTTAATCTTTAGTTTTCTGTTAAATCTCGCTAAATATAAGTAATAAAAGTAAAAGTGATTGCCTATAATTTAAGAACACTCAGATTGTAGAGTTGATCATCCACTCAGATTATTTAAATTGGAAAGTATAATTGAGTAAAGTCATCTATCATGACAATGTTTTAATCAAAATTAAATATAACTGTTTTTTTAAAAGGCATCATATGTTTCTAGACTTTAGAATCACATAATACTCAATTTGCATCATAGTTCTATCATTACTGTACATGTAGCCTTATACAATTTAACTTCTTTAAACTCGTTAATCTAATACTTGGTAGGGCTTTTTAAAAATTAAGTTAGGTAGTATACAGAAAGCACTGCACAGTGTCATACATCTAGTAAACGCTCAAAACACTATAGTTAAAGGAAAGCAAAGCAAAGTGATAATTAAAAAAATTACTGTGTCTATCGAATTAGTTTTTTTTTTTACTTTAGACCTGAATGAGTTTAGATATTTATAATATTAAATAATACATTGACTAAGTACATTTAAATATTTTGTAGCATCTATTTTATTTATAGGAAGAATGTTTACTTTTGTGACTCTTAGGGACTACAGTATATAATGACTTAGAGTTACTTTCTAATCTGTTCAAAATAGATCATGATGTTGAAATGTAAAAAAAATAAAGTTAAAACAAAAAAAAAGACCAGTTTATAAATATTTCTCAAGATATAGGTTAGATTATAAATTTAAATTGATGACATATCTTAATCTCCACACCCAGTTAAAGAATATTCTACAGTAATTCAGATAACTTCAGTTACTTGCAGTTGTGACCAACAAACTCATTTCAGAACTCTGTTGAGGGGTATAAAAGACCTTTAGTTCTAATGCAGTGGCAAGTTTGACACAAGAGTTAGCACAATCTAGGAGAAAGAGAGTTTTAAATGTCAAAGACTAAATTGATACAGAAACACAAACTTCTCGGTTATCTGTAAGTTAAGTGGATACTAGAGCACAGTGGAAAAATACACATTTTATCAAGTGACTATTAAGTAAATAAGTTGTGGGTTTGATCAGCCATCTGATTTTTTTGAATATAAATAGCCTGTAGCATGTTGGTTTAATTGGCTTTATCAATAGTTTTATAAATATAATAGCTATTGAAAAACAGGGGGGTGTGGGGAAAAACAAGAAACTCAGACATTCTATCAAGCACAACACAGTAATCCACTTATCTATTTTAAATTTCTGAAACAGATAGGTTATATGTAATCAAATAAAATTTAAATATAAAAATTTGTTGTAATTCAATCACAGTAACACAGCTAATAAGCAGATTTAATGCATAAATCTGGGTATTCAAGTTGTCTTCTACTCAAGTCTAAAGTATTCTCCATTTATATTAATATATTTATTTTAAAATATTTGTATGATTAATTAATAAATAACATCTTGGAAATGATTAGGTTTACATGTTATATCGTTAGACTTGTTTTTTCTGTCCATTGAATAATCAACATCTAGCTCAAAGGTTAACATATATTACCCACTAAATAAACACATACAAATGACTACATTAATTAATAAAAGCCAAAATTGTTGGTAAATATTTAAATTAGTTCATACAAATGCAGCTTGCATTTGTCTTACTGAGTGTGAAATACAAATGAAGCATGGAAGCCCCACAGAATGGGGAATTTCAGAGTGCAAATCTAACGGTTTTTGCCAGTCACAAACATAAAAATGCTATTCCATAGAGGTTATAAATAAAACATACAAATGAGTAAATTAGCATTAAAAAAAAGAAATGTATAATTTTAGCCTATGAAAGTCAATACAGTTATTAATTTTGCTCTTTTGTTTCATATGAAAATATCTCAGATATTCAAAGAAATAATAAGATTCCTCCCTGATGGTAGACACCTTGAGGAAATCTCTGGCATTTATTAAATTTGGAATTTAAAATAAACTCTGCCTTCAAAGAATCCAGATGTCCACAAAAGAGTATAATTTGTTATAACATTCTCATGGGACAATTAGTGACTAAATCTTCTGAATAAGATATCAGAAACAAGCAAGAATCATTAGAATCATTAAAAAGTCTTTTTGTAAGCAAGTTATTTCAGTTAAGTGATAACATTTTCTGATATTAGCAATAAACCTTTTACTAGAACTACTTAAAATCTGTTTCTTATGACTATATCCATTTAAATCAGATACTTTAAATTTGTAAATTTCCACATTGATTTTATCCTGAATTTCAGTATTTCTAGATTTGGAGAACATTTAGGTTCATCTCTCTTTTAATTAACTTTTCAGACTTTCTTCTCCGAGTGTGAAAAAATAATTCCTTCTGCAGTCTATTCATTCTTCCTTTAGTCCCATAAATCAATCAATAATCAATTTTGTTAACCAGTTAGTCAGTCAGAGAGTCAGTAACCTGAAAGCTAAGCATTGCCAAGTACACACCCATCATAGTGATAGGTTTAGGGTGACACATAAAAATTAGGAAATAATGACTTTATTACTATATTATTCAGTGAGCTCCTATGTAAATAAAGTTTACATATGAAGAAAAAAACAAAAGCTAAATTTATAGAATTTTATATTCCACAAAGGATTAAAGAAAATAGAAATCAATATGGGCTGGAATATACTTGGGAGCATTAATGAAGACGAGGAAACTTAAAGCAATTGAAGGGATTTTAGGATATATAACAAGAAAAGCATGAGGTTCTAATTGCTGGGTTTTGGATCCTGACACCAGTAATTGTGAAATGTCACAAAATATGTAATTCCAAGATGAGTATTGAGAATTATATGAAGACTAATTATTTGAAAGGGAAACCTGTCAGCAGCAACCTTGCACCATAGGTTGAAAATTTCGTGGGGAATGTGTACATCTTATCAATAGGTGTCTATTTTTAAAGAAACATCAGAAAAATAATTCCATTATTCATTATTTTGTTGAACAAATAGTTGAGTATGTATTCTGTGCCAGATATTCTTCTATTCCCTAGGGATAGAGGAATGAACATGAAAGAAACCTGGCTTAGGTCAGGCACACTGGCTCATTCATGCTCATGCCTGTAATCCCATTATTTTGGGAGGCCAAGGTAGAAGAAATGCCTAAGCCCAGGAGTTTGAGACCAGCCTAGGCAATATAGTCAGATCTCATCTCTATAAAAAAATGAAAATAAAAAACCGGGTTTGAAGGTGCACACCTGTAGTCCAAGCTACTTGGGAGGCTGAGGTGGAAGGATCTTCTGAGCACAGGAGGTCAAGACTGTGGTAAGCCATAAGTGTGCCACTGCACTCCTGACTAGGTGGCAGAGTGAGACACTGACACTCAGAAAGAGAGAGAAAGAAAGAAAGAGAGAGAGAGAGAGAGAGAGCTAGAGAGAGAGAGAGAGAGAGAGAGAAGGAAAGAAAAAGAAAGAAAGAAAGAAAGAAAGAAAGAAAGAAAGAAAGAGAGAAAGAAAGGGTGGCGTTTATAGAATTTACATTTTGATGAGGTGAAACAAGTCATACACAATAAGCAAATTATATAGAATATGGGCTGTTGTACAGGGCTATAGAATAACATAAAGAATGGAGAGAGGACAGATCGTACAGGTGAGCTGGATGCATATTGGTAGGAGCAGGTTTACCGAATGGATTGCATTTTGAGCAAAATCTAAAGGAGTGAATTTTGTGGAATTTTGGAGCTATCTGGAGCAACCACATCAGAGGAGAACAGGAAGTGCAAAGACTCATGTAGGGTAACCTGCTTAGAGTTTCAGAGAAACAGCAAGGAGGCCAGTGGAAATTGGGCCTAGAGAGTGCAGGGGGAAAAATGTAACAAATGAGGCCAGTGAAGTAATGAGGTGGGTTGTAGAGGCGCAGTAGTAGTTCATTGTAGTTCGTTGTAAAGGTTTCTGCTTTTATTCTAATAAGATAAAAAGCCACTATGATATTTTGAGCACAGGAGTAAAATTATGATTATGATATTATCTGACTTATAACAGAGACTTCAGTCAGTGCTCCTGACTGAAGTATTGAGGATAAGCTTTTCATGGCAAAGAATGAATGGGACCAGAGAGACCAGTCAGGAAGTGTTTACAATAATCTAGGAGAGAAAATCATGGCTTGGAAAAAGATGAGGACAATGGATTTGATAAGAAATCACATTCTAGGGTTTAGAATTTGCAGATGGATTGTATGAAGAGAGGAATGACTTCCAGATTTTCACCTAAGTAACTGGCAAAAGAGAGTTGACATTTACTGTAATAGAAAAGATTCACTGGACATGGGAGGATGTTATGAGTTTCATTTTGGACATGTTAAATTAAAAGTTTGTATATGATGCCTAAGGCATTGAGTCCAAGTTGTACATGTAATTCTAAAATAAAAGAGAGAGGTCTGGGCTAGAGATATAAATTTGTGAGTATTCACCATGTAGATGGCATTTTAAGCAATGAAACCCATGGTATTCAGAGAAGATAGTACAAATAAGCAAGGTATCAGGACTCCATCCAGTCATCTACAACATTCTTAGGTTTAATGAGGTAGAACTGATACAAGATTATAGGTAAAAATAAAGCAAAGGAAGGTAATGAAGACTAAAAACTAAGTACTGGATTTGCAAAGTCATTAAATAATTTGAAAAATCAATTTTAGCTGAATGGTGGGATCAAAAGATAGAGTAAAAGGTATCAAAAGAGAATGAGATGAGAGCAATTATAAACAGTAGGCTTAGACTGTTTCAAGGAATTTCCACATGAATGATAGCAGAGAACTGGGTTGGAAATTGGAGAGGGTGTTTTTAAGATGGGAAAATTGAAGACAAATAGTTTTAAATAAAAGAGAGTAGAAAATTGCTAGGTTAAAGGTTTTAAGTAAGATGAGATTTAGTATAAAAGTGAATCTTCAAAAACAAAAAGGAAAGCAAATATGGAAGTAGGTTCATCAATTTGGTAGTAAAAATTTGATGAAATTATTATCTAACTGAATTTATTTTTTCCAGTGAAATAAGAATTTATACCTCTTATGAGTGAGAATTAAATAGACATTAGATATATGAATAAAGAAGAAAAGGTATAAAAGAGGAATTTGGTTTAAAAGAAAATAGACGTGTTAGACAGCTGGACACTATGACAAATTTAGGATTAATGGCCATTAATTTATGGTAAGACCAGGCTACATACATACTGCTATATTGTTCTTCAGATAAGTTCATCTGTGTGGGAGTAGAAATGCAGTAGTCAGACAATTAGAGTTTTTTTTTTTTTTTTTTTTTTTTTTTGGTTTAAAGAAAAATAAGGAAGCAAATGAAAAGGTAGTTGAGGGTACATGAATGAACCATGAAAATTTAAGCTGGAAATGAGTATGGGAAAACATGATGGGGTCATGGAGGCTGAAAATATGACTGGATTGTTCATTCTGATGAGTCTAAGTATTGTTAAAGCTTTGGAACAAGAGGAAAATAGCATCAGTAGGAATTAGAAATCAAAGAAAAGGGAACGTTTAGAGTTGAGATTATGGAAAGTTTCAGTTTTAGACAATGAGATGCATTCTAGAAATGGTCCTGATAATTAGTCATAGAGTTTAGGCTAAAGAGAAGGTCATTGGAGGAGAAAAGATCAAGGAACTGAGAAGCCAGAAAATGGGACAACTATACACACACACACACACACACACACACACACACACACACACATAAATATATAGTTGCCATCATCTTTTTCCAAGTCATGATTTTTTCTTGAAAACACCTCCTGACTGGTCTCTCTGGTTCCATAAATTATTTGTCGTCCAACACTTATCCTCAATACTTCAGTCAGTAGCACTAATAAAGCCTCTGTTATAAATCAGATAATCTTATAATCATAATTTTGCTTCTATGCTCAAAATATCACAGTGGCTTTATATATGCATATATAAAATAACTTTATAAATGTTTATATATGTATATATATGTATATATTTGCATGAGTTGTGATAGGAAGTGTAATACAGAAGCCTCTTTATAAAGCAAGAAACTGTAGGAAGTGCGCAGTGAAATAGATAGAAATACACTAATAATTAGATATTAGATATTAGATATCATTCAGTATATGGAAGGTCAAGTGGTCAAAAAATATAGCTGAGAATAAAGAAGATATAAATCATATAATCAAGAATGTAATTATTAATGAAATTGACTATCTTTATACTATATTAGGTCACCAAAAAAACATTAGTAAGTTCCACAAAGTAGAATTATTAAAGTGAATCTCTCTAATCATAATGTAATAAACCTTAAAATTGACAACAGGATGTAAAAGGAACTTCAACATGAAAAAAAATCTTCCTATTAAACAGCATCTGAATTTATGCTGAAACAAATATATAAACCAAATTTACACAATTGCATGAAACAACTTCAGGTCTAAACATATTGGAAGTATTTAAAGCAGTTATCAGCATAAAATATATAGCCATCAACATATTTAGTCATTAAAAAACAATAACAAAAATGAATAAATTTGCAACCAAAAATCAGAATCAGAACAATAAATAACAGAAACTGGAAGAAAGGAAATAATAAAGATAAAAGTAGAAATGATGAGGTAGAGAAAAGAAAAGTGAGAGCTTGAATTGTCAAAATGGTGGTCCTTGAAAAAATTAATACTATAAATAAATCATCATCAATTTAATCAGGTAAGAGAAAAACACAAAGATACAAAATTTAAAACTACAAAAGTAAAATAGCTATTGTAGCAATACAAACATCAGCTTATTTTGAAGTTTTTATATAAATATATTGAAAGAGATAGGTGTAATGTAAACTTATGTAGGAAAACACAGTTTATGAAAAATGACTTCATTAGAGGTAGAAAACTTAGACCAATTTACACAGAAGCAACAGAGAATGACAAAATATATCAGCTGTAGATAGTTTTTAAAGGGACTCAGTCTTCAAAAAAAGATAGTCCCTAATGCTATGTAAATTTTTAGAGCATTGAAACTAAAGAAAAATTTCCAAACTCTTTTCAGCAACAAGCATAATATGAATATCTAACTCAAAGATTTCATAAAAGAAGAAAATTATAAAACAATATTACCTATGAATATGAAGGCAAATACCCTAAATAAGATTTTAGTAAGCAATTCAAATTTAGCAATTCAATATCACATTAGAAAAATAATGATGCATAACCAACTAGAATTTATTTAAGGAATGCAATGCTTGTCAAATATTGGAAAACTCATTAACATAATACACCATATTGTGATGATAAGAAATATATATTTAGTCTTTGTTCCCAATTCCTGATGCAGAACTTCCAAACCCTTGAAATTTCCTTTGTGTTAGGAATGAGAGGAGCATCATTTGTTATTCAGTTATTCATAATAAATCCCTTTCCACCATACTTGAACCCATACTAATAAAGTGACTTTAGGTGGACCTCTAGATTTCTCCAGGATGGGTCTGGTTGCCAGATGGACCAACCATGTAATTAGAAAAGTGAAACTTTCTGTTCCATCCTCCAAACTCCAGGAAGAAGAGAGAAACTGGTGATTGACTAATTCAATCATCAGGAGTCAATGATTTAATCGATCATGCCTCCTAATAAAACTTCCTAAAACATGGGGTTCTGAGGACTTCCAGGTTGGTGAACACATGGAGTTGCTGGGAGGGTGGTGTGCTTAGAAAGATGTCCCTTTCCATATACCTTGTCCTAAGTATCTCTTCCAATTGGCTGTTCCTGAATTGTATACTTTATAACCAACTGATAATAGTAAGTAAAGTGTTTTCCTGAACTATGTAAACTATTCTAGAAAATCATTAAACCCGAGGAGTGAATTTTGAGAACCCTTGATTTATGTAGTTGATATATCAAAAATACAGGTGGCCTGGAACTTGTTATTGGCATCTGCAGTGGGGGCAGTCTTGTAGGACTGAGCCCTTAGCTTGTGGGATCTGATAGTTAATTCCAGGTAGACAGTGTCCGAATTTAATTAAATTGCAGGCCATTCAGATGGCATACCAGAATTGGTTGGTGTGTGAAAAAACTTCTACACATTTGGTGCCAGAAATGTGCGGAAAAGGTCATACGTATTAATAGAACTCAGAAAAAATATCATTAATAGACTTCAAAAACTTTTTTTACAAACTCAACTTTGTTTATTAAAAGAAACCTTACAAAATAAGAATTGATGCTGATCAACCTGGACAATATAGTAAGACCTCATCTCTACAAAAAATTAGCTGGGTATGGTGGCACATGCCTGGAGTCCCAGCAACTCTGGAGGCTGAGGGGGAAGGATTGACTGAGCCCAGGATGTTGAGGCTGCAGTGAGTCATAACTGTGCCACCGCACTCCAGCCTGAGGGACAAAATGAGGCCCTGTCTCTAAAATAAAATAAAACAAAATAAAAATCAACAAAAAGTGATAGAATTGATGTTGTTTTCTTAAATGGTATGATAAATTTAGATTGGTCCCCAACTCAACATCTTAATTAGTGTAGAATAACTAAAGACTAATAGAAGACTATATTCACTAAAATAAGGGAAAAAAACTAGTATGTATGCTATTTCTACCACAACATATAATACTTCTGACGGTATCAGCAAACTTAAGTTGGAAAAAAATTAATTAGAATCTTAAGATCTAGAAAAGAAATACTAAGTCTATTTCTATTTGCTGAAGATATGATTATATACTTAGAAGACCTTGGAAAATCAATGAAAAATGCTCACCATTTTAAGTAACAATAAAAAAATTCAGTAAGATGGCAGGAGATAAAATTAACTTACAGAAATCAATATTTTTAATATATTATACAAACAATAACTAGACAGAAGATATAATGATAGAGAAAACCTCATTTAAAATGGTAAGACACAAAATAAAATACTTAGAAATAAACAACAGGAAATATGCAAAAACCTATATGAGGAAAACTACAAAGTGCTCCACATAGTCACAAGTATTATTTTGAGCAAATGGAGCTACCTACTGCTCCCTAGAACAACTTAATATAATAAAAATGTTAATTCTTCTTATACTTTATAAAGTCCACATAAAATACCAATAGACATTTTAGGCATAGCCAATTTGATACTAATTTTATATGAAAAAATGTGCATGCACTAAATGGCTGAGCAAACACTGCAAGAAATTACAAACTACAAGGTTTGCAGAATAGGGAGTCTTGCTCAACCAGATATTGAAATATTCAAATAAGAATGTTGTTTTAATCTTCACTCTGGTGATGTGAACTTTTTTTTTTTTTTTTTTTGAGTCGGAGTCTCACTCTGTCGCCCAGACCGGAGTGCAGTGGCTGCTCCCGGCCACTGCAGCCTCGACCTGCTGGACTCCGGCGATCCTTCCGCCTCAGCCTTCCAAGTAGCTGAAACTACAGGCGTGCGCTACCACACCCGGGTAATTTTTTTGATTTATTGTAGAGATGAGGTCTCGCCAAGTTGCCCAGGAGGGTCTCGAACCCGCGGTCTCAGGGAATCCACTCACCTCAGCCTCCCAAGGCGTGGGATTACAGGCTGAGCCACCGAGCCCGGCTGTGAATTTTTTTTTATTTTATCAAACCATTTGCTTATTCTCTTCTCTAAGTCTGTCATATTATTTTATTATTTTATTGGGGCATGATACATTTTCTCTGGATATATGCAAACTTTATATATTATATTAACATTTATATGTACATTTTTTGTGAATATTTTCTCAGTCTATGGTTTGTGGTTATTATGGTACAGACACAGTCAAATCCATTGATTTTTTTTTTTCTTTCTTCTATTGCTTTGCTTTTTTTTAAAGGATTTCTTCAATCAATATTAGTTCATCACCTATATTTATCTAGTTTGAATGTCATAGTTTTAGCTTATACTCTAATCCATCTAAAATTTATTTTGGAACATAATATAATTAAAGCTTATCAAAATACATTTTCCAAGTAGTTAGTTTTCCCAAATTGATATATTGAATAGTTTATCAATTCTTCACTCATTTTGTTTTCCTTTTACTCTCATTGAATAAGTACAAGCATTAAAACTGAACTAAAGAGTTGTATAACACAAAAAGTAAGGCAAACTTTCATGATCTTAATTCCAGTCCCCAGAGATACTAATTCCAAATATGATAGTGTGTATTCTCAACCATTCTTTACACATTCTTTACTGCACATGAAGTTTTTGTTTCATTAACTAGGGTCAGTTTCTGATCTGTATTATCTTTTCATCTGACTTGATTATGGGAAAAAGAGATTTTAAAAAAGCTTTGAAATATTTGATAAAATTTGAGCTAGACTAAAGAGTCGTGAGATTTTGATATGTGGATGACTGTGTTAACTATTCATGGTTAAGTTCACAAAGATTCTTGAATAAAGATATATATAATTGAATCCTCAGGGGGGAAAAAAACGATAACGTTTCAGAGAAAGCAGAATTAGAGTTTTTGAGTATAAAAGATATGTAATTTTTTATAATAAAAATAAAAAATATCAGAAATTGTACAAGCTTAGCCACCCTGATAGAATTGATGGGATCGCATTAACATGATAATCCTTATTTTATCATGTCTTGCCCCCACATTCCCCATATGATGTCCCTATCCTTTATGAGTCCTCCTTAAACGTATTAAAGCCCCAGTGTCTACCCACACCCCAAATTATGGCTTCACAGTCAGCCATTCTCTCAAAAGATGCTTCTACCTCTCGGCCAAGTGCTCTACCTTCTTTTGACGCTCAATACCCTTCCCAGGCTCTGGGGAGAATAGTTCCTTGTTGGTCAAACGTTCTCACTGTATAGCTTTAACATTTCCTGAGTTTTACCTTGCTAAATCTTGTTGAAATGTATTGTGAAGAGTATTGAATGAAAGTGACTGAGAATGAATACTTGCTCCGGCATTTCTTTCTTTCTTTTTTTTTTTTTTTTGAGTTGGAGTCTCACTCCATCGCCCAGGCTGGAGTATGCAGTGGCACACTCGTGGCCACCCCAGAGTCGGCCTGCTGGGCTCAGGCTATCCTCCCACCTTCCAAGTAGCCAAAACCACACTCGGCTAATATTTTGATTTTACTGTAGAGACGAGGTCTCGCTAAAGTGCCCGGGCTAGTCTCGAACGGCGGGCCCAGGCAATTCACTCGTTTCGGTCTCCCAAAGTGCTGGGATTACAGGTTGAACCACTGAGACTGGCCAAAAGGGACTGCAAGGATGCCTTGTTTGTGGAACAGATTTTTTTCTGCAAAACCAAAGCTGAGCTTCTGCTAAAGTGACAATGAAATTAGAACATCATTAGATATCATGACCTCCTTCTATGTAGTTGGAGCAGAAGAGTATTTTAATTTAAGAATATTTACGGGCCGGACTCGGTGGCTCAGCCTGTAATTCCAGCAATTTGGGAGGCCGAGGCAAGTGGATTGCCTAAGTCTGAAGGTTCAAGACCAGCCTGGGCAACTTGGCGAGACCTCGTCGCTGGGGTGGCCGTAAGTGTGCCACTGGACGACAGAGTGAGACTTTGACTCAAAAAAATTTTTTACAAAACATCTTAATATCCTAGAGGTTTCTCTCTGCACCAGTATCAATTATTTTACACGAGGCACAAGACCTGTATGAAATAACTTAGACCCCAAACTCAGGGCTCAGAACTAGATCAATCAATCTGACGGTCACTAATAAAAGTCAATGAGAAATAGACACCATATCACAGCACATAGGCCATCACCTGGTGCAGAGTAGGTACAAGCTGAATGTGAGATGGTTGAATATGAGCTGGTTACTCCTCCCCTAAAACTCATAGTGCACATATAGGACCCTTAAACTCAGGAAAAGGATGTGCTACACAAGCATCCGTCATTGGAGATGTTCAAGAATATTTGAAGATGAGGATTAAAGAAAAAGAGGCCAGCCGGGCTCGGTGTCTCAGCCTGTAATCCCGCGCCTTTGGGAGGCTGAGGTGAGTGGATTGCCTGGGCCCGCGGGTTCGAGACCCGCCTGGGCAAGCGAGACCTCATCTCTACAATAAAAAAAAAAAAAAAAAATTAGCCGGGCGTGGTAGCGCGCGCCTGTAATTCCAGCTACTCGGAAGGCTGAGGCGGAAGGATCGCCGGAGCCCAGCAGGTCGTGGCTGCGGTGGCCGGGAGCGGCCACTGCACTCCAGTCTGGGCAACGGAGTGAGACTCCAACTCAAAAAAAAAAAAAATAAATAAATAAAAATAAAAAAAAAGAAAAATAAATAAAAAGAAAAAGAGGCCGAGCTCGGTGGCTCAACCTGTAATCCCGCGCCTTAGGAGACAGGTGAGTGGATTGCCTGAGCCCGCGGGTCCGAGACCCGCCTGGGCAACTTGGTGAGCCCTCATCTCTATAATAAATAAAAAAACTAGCCTGGCGTGGTAGCGCACCTGTAGTTCCAGCTACTTGGAAGACTGAGCGGGAGGATCACCGGAGCCCAGCAGGTCGAGGCTGCGGTGGTCAGGAGCGGCCACTGCACTCCAGTCTGGGCGACAGAGTGAGACTCCAACTCAAAAAAAAAAAAAAAAAAAGCAGCACAAACTTTTTGATAAGTGATAAAAGTACTCAAAGCATCAAGATTTATAGATGTGACACATTGGTAGTAACCCATGGACAAAGCATTGAGTACTTAGGTGAGTTTAACAAAACAGTTTTGTAATGTTTACTTAAGTTCTCTCATTCTTTGGAACACATGGGAGTATATAGTGATCTTTGTCGGAACACAAATTTAAATCAAATTGCTAAAACTCTGTACTCAGATGCATTACTGTCCTCTAGTAACTGAAGTTTTGGTGCTGGATATAGTTCATCATACCTGGATTTTTCTTCTCTTAGGATCACTTTTCTTCCATAGCTCTGCTCTATCCCCTGAGAGAAAATGTATGTGGAATTATATCACCCTTCACACACCCTGATACAGTCTAGCAGAGGTACAGCTCATACTTTATTCCCAGAATTGTCCCCAGTCTTATGAAGAATAATGTCTATTGGGTCTGGTCCAGCCATTCTCCAAATACGAAGTCTGCAGTAGATATCAGAAGGCTATATAAATCATGCTGAAGTCTCTGTTGTTTATGAGTCATTTCAAAATTAGTTATATAAAATTAATTAATGTGAATAATTAATTACAGTGTCAAAAATAAAAAAACTTCATTTTGAAAAATAAATTGATATAACATGAGGCTCAATAAATATGTATTACATTTCTACTCTCTAATTTCATTCCTGCTCTAAAAGTTTATTATTATGAGAAGGAGGTTTAAAGATAGAGTGACATTTTGCCTCAATTTACCCTCTATAATCCCAGGTTACATAGTAGACTCTTCTAGGCTAATTAGTTTCACACTCCAAAGTGGCCTGCTCTGGATAGTAAATTATGTGGCCAGATAAAAGACATAAATACTCACAATAATATCAACAGTAGAAATTAAAGAGCAAAAAAAAAAAAAAAAAGATGGGAATTAAATGTTAAGGTAATTGCAGGAAGTAAAGATCACTTTATACTATCACATTTCCACTACAATTAAATGTTAAGAAGTAAAGAAAGAAAGAAAGAAAAAAAACTTGCAGGTATAGAGACTGGTAAGAACAAAGCATAGTTAAGGAAAAAGAAAAGCATAGTTAAGGAAAAAACAGGTCCTCCAGTTTTAGAAACAATTTTGTGAGGCAGCAGGTTCAGGGACTGTACAGTTGAATTTAGGCCAGACCACTGAGGAGCTTCAAAACTAGGCTAAGAGATTTGAGCATTATTTGGCAGGAAGAACAGAGAACCTAAGGAATTTACAGGCATTAAGTGACATGTTCCGAATTTGTTTTGAGAAATTTAACCCGGAAAAAGTTTTTAGAAATAGAATGGAAGACAACTGGTTGTAACAGGGAAACACTATATTTTAAAAATAATCTTTCAGACATGTCTGGTAACTTGTATTATTTTTTATTTGGAATTCTTATTTGTAAGTCCCAATTGAGCGAAATTAATTAAACTAACTAGTCATAACCCAGAATATGTTATGTCAGAGGACTTGTGCTAGAAAAAACATAATATACTCATGAGTGTTGCCTGGGGAATGAGGATAGTAAGAACAAAAATATCCCATGGGTTTCATGATGAAGGAGTTATATTGGGTTGAAATTGGTGATGTGTTGATAAACTGACTAAGTAGTCTCTTTCAAGGAATCTGCAAATTGTATGTAAATAAAATGCAGTGTTCTAGGATACTTGCTGCTAGGATCAAGGAACCAAAACCATTCATTCCTGGTAGTGATGGGAGATGTATATGACTCTGGTGCCCTTGCTGGCCACTTTGCCTATCAGGTGGTTTTGCTATGTTCCATGCCACAGTCTTCAAGATGCACCAAGCTGCCTGGCCATTATCAGAGAAAATTAGAAAACATTAGAACTTAAATATGTGAAGGAAATCAAGGCTATGCAATTTTGTCTTTGAGCAAACAGTGAATTGTCTATGGGTTCTTGCTAGAGTCAGCTGTTTTGTCATTTTTACTATGGGGCAAATGGTAACTTTATTTTCTTGTTTGCTAAACTTTCTTCTTTGGCAGTGAGCACTTTAAAAGTAATACATTAAAATAAAACAGGAGAGGTGTTAAGGAAATCTAAAATGTATGTTTAATGACAAATCAAATACAAATCAATCCCTCGGTGTCCATGGGAGATTGGTTCCAAGACACCCTGAAGATATCAAAATTCACAGATGCTCAAATCCCTTATATAATATAGTGTAGTAGATGCATGTAACTCATGCACATCCTCCTGTATAGTTTAAATCATTTCTAGATAACTTATAATATCTAATAAAATGCAACTGCTATTTATACTTTTTTCATGAATATATT
>CAUYQG010130916.1:0-19502 GCA_963574415.1 Tarsius wallacei
ACTGAACTATAGTGTACTAGGCATGGGATAGTTAAGTTATAACTTTTTCCCTTCCCTCCTTGGCATTATATATATGACATTCAATGTTAATGAAAGGGGTTCTAATGTCATTCATCCTGATGTTTTAAAATTTATTTGTAAGCGATATCTTCTTCTTTTTATTTGGGTTCTTGTGCTTGACTATTTGAAGGTTTCCTTTTTTATTCCCTGATATTTAAGGGGTACATGTGAAGGTTTGTTATTTGTATATGTTGTGTGATGGTGAGGTTTGGGCTTCTATTGAACCCATCATCCAAATAGTGAGCATAGGATTCAATAGGTAGTTTTTTTAACACTTGTCTATCCTTCCCTCCCTCCACCATTTAGGAGTCCTCACTGTCTACTGTACCATCCTTATGCCCATGTCTACCCCATTGTTTGGTTTCCATTTATAAGTGAGAATATGTGGCATTTGGTTTTCTGTTTCTGTGTTAGTTTATTTAGAATAATGGCCTCCAGCTGCATCCAGGTTGCTGCAAAATGCATGGTTTTATTCTTTTTTTATGACTGTGTCGTATTCCATGGTGTATATGTACACATTTTCTTTATCCAGTCTATTGTTGATGGGCATCTAGACTGGTTCCATGTTTTTGCTGTTGTGAATAGTGCTATGATAAACATATGAGTGCAGATAGAATGATTTAAGCTCATTTGGGTACATACCCATAGTCACTTCAATCTCTTTGACCTTTTAGAAATGCAGTCTGTCTGGTTTTCTCATTTAATCTACACACTACTTACTGATATTTATAAAGAGATAATTATGACCAACACTGAATCCTAATATGTCTTGAATCTTTAGCATATCAATATTAGGAAAACTGACATTTTGATTCAGTAAAAGACTAAACATTTTGGGTATACTGTCCCTTTGATCTTGTGATTAAAGAAAAGCAAAAGTAAATGAAACTTTTTGTTTCAAAATAAAGTATTGTTTTAGAAAGAACTGATTGCCATGAAGTAACTGTAATTATAATCACTTTAAAAAGAAATTATGAGCTGGGCTCGATGGCTCAGCCTGTAACCCCGCGCTTTGGGAGGCTGAGGTGAGTGGATTGTCTGAGCCTGCGGGTTCGAGACCCGCCTGTGCAAGTTGGTGAGACCTCATCTCTACAATAAATAAAAAAATTCAGCCGGGCATGGTAGTGCACGCCTGTAGTTCCAGCTACTCGGAAGGCTGAGGCGGAAGGATCGCTGGAGCCCAGCAGGTCGAGGCTGCGGTGGCCAAGAGCGGCCACTGCACTCCAGTCTGGGTGACAGTGTGAGACTTCAACTCAAAAAAAAAAAAAAAGAAATTATGACCTGATATTAAAAGTAAATATAAGTATATTAAGTATGAGTAGAGGTGTTTTGGTGTGATGATATTTCTGTAGCTTTTATTTGCAACAAAGACATACTCCCTCAGTATGGATTTAGATTGCTCTATACTTGTGTGCTATCACCTGCTTTTAGAAGGAATATGAGCATGCCTGTGTGTGTGTGTGTGTGTGTGTGTGTGTGTGTGTGTGTGTGTGTATGTGATCTTTTAAGAGGTTGCTCACTGGAAGTCAGAAGGAAACTCTTAAAATGGCTTCTCTTGCTAAATAAGGAAATGTGAACAGGAGGCTTTTGACCAGTCTTATTAAATAGTATAGTCTCTCTCAGTTATAACTGGGAAATAGAGGAAAAAGTTTATAACCAAATTTAGTTTCAGAAACAACATATGGAATGTGGAGGATATTTTGATATGAAACCCAGATATCCTTTTAATGAAGAATTTATCGCTCCAGCGGCAGTTGGGGTTTAGGGTGCATAATATCTGGCAGTCTGTTCATTGCTTCATCCAAAGTCACATCCTTGGAATCTTTCTGCAAAGCTGGTGCTATTCTTAGTGTTCTTCCTCTTGTAATACCCTGATTAACTTCAGGGTTGCCTCTATTTTCAGATTTGGTTTGATTCCTGTCAATTGTGATCAAGAATCTTTTATAAACACAGAGCATAGGATGATTTTCAAAGTTCTTTGTTAAGGAATTAAGTGATATTTGCCTTTCAGATGTGGTCTTCAATATGTTTACACTTGAGGTGAAAGTTAAGAGTTATATTTATCATTTTATGATTGGCTGAGACTATTGTTGGACCTGCATTCAGATTGACTTTGCACTCTGACCCATCTGGTTTTCTTTTCTTCCCTTTTGCCTATGTTGAACCCCAAGGCACACATTAATAAATATTCCCCATGTAGCTCATTGTCTTCTTCCCAGATAAAGTTAAACTGGAACAAGGAAACTTGACAGTGAGACTTGCAGAGTCTACCCTTAAAGAGTATTAATAATCATAGTGTGACTCCCATCTAGTGCCTTTTTATATAAGAGTAAATTTGCATCTCCTATAAGTACAAGTCAGAACTCACTTCCTTTGCAGCTAGTACGGAAAAATGTGGCCTGTACTCTATCGATCAGACTTATTCACAAGAGATTTCTATTCTGAAGTGAGTAATTTGAGGAAATAGTCTATATATAGACATTCCATTTTGCTGGGGCTTTTATGGCAGTGATGGTTTCAAAATCAAGTCCCTGACACTAAACTGATAAACCTGTGCTGGAGGCAATAGTGTTTAAAATGCATTTGAGATGTTGGCATTTATTTTCCCTGGCAGCAGCAGTGGTGATCTCATCAGGCCCAGGTTCTGTAGTACAGTGTTGAGCATTATTCCTGAAATATTGGTCTGTCTCTTTGGCACTCTATTATTTCCAACTCCCAACAGATATATATATATATATATATATTTGAGCTGGAGTCTCACTCTGTCACCCAGACTGGAGTGCAGTGGCTGCTCCCGGCCACCGCGGCCTGCTGGGCTCCGGCGATCCTTCTGCCTCAGCCTTCCAAGTAGCTGGAACTACAGGTGTGTGCTACCACACCCGGCTAATTTTTTTTTTTTTTTTGATTTATTGTAGAGATGAGATCTTGCCAAGTTGCCCAGGCGGGTCTCGAACCCGTGGGCTCAGGCAATCCACTCACCTCAGCCTCCCAAGGAGCGGGATTACAGGCTGAGCCACCAAGCCCGGCTCAACAGATATTAATCTTTGGGATTTGGGAACAATACATTGAAATTCCATGAATTATTGGAAATTTCTCAACTCATAAGTAATTCTCAAAATACTTCCAACAATAACAACAACTGGAACAACACACCTGGCATTTTACTGTCTTTTATTCACTGTGGTAGAGAGACGCCTATGATGGCCCCCAAGATTCCTGTTTCCTGATGTACATGCCTTGCATAATCTTCTCCCTGTGAGTATGAGCAGGGCTTCTGAACATGGTTGGGTACCACACCCATGATTATTTTACATTACATAGCAGAAGGGATTTTTCAGATGTAGTTAAGGTCCTTAATCAGTTGACTCTGAGTTATTGAAAATGGAGAGTATTCTATTCTAAGTGAACCTAGTCCAATCAAGTGAACCCTTTAAAAAAAAGGAAAGAAGAGAGATTAAGGGTGTGAGAGAGTTTTTTTTACTATCATTGAAGAAATAAGCTGTTAGGTTGTGTGAGGGCCTAGAAGCTGAGCATAACTCTGGCTGAGAGCCCTCAAGAAAATGGGAACTTAAGTTTTACAGCTGCAAGGCACAGAATTATTCCAACAATTTAAATGAATTTGGAAGAGGAATCCAAGCTCCAGTTAAGAGCACAGTATAGTCTTGTAAGACCATCTACTTTATACTGGATTTGTGATCCATGAAAATTGTGTGATAATATATTTGTATATCTTAAGTCACTAAGTTTCTTATAATTTATTATGTGACATGATATAATCATCATTATGGATATTTAAAAAATGGTTTAATCTTGAAAAATGTTAATTTTAGTAGATTTTTACGAAGAACTGTAGCCTGCAGTGAATATTCAAACACTGGAAAATGCTCAGATGATATAAGCATTTTGATTTCCTAACAGATTAGCATACTACAGAGATTACATGTCAAATTTGCTGATTTGAAGATTTATTTTGCTTTCAAAATTTATTTCTTAGAACTTTGTTATCAGGCTTTGAATAAATTATATTATGAATATAAACTTACTGTTATTTAATTTGGATGCAAGAGCAGCTCACTGTTAGCATACTTAAACATGGCAACAATTACCTCTTGTGGCAGTTTCCCTTTTTTGCTTCTGACTTGATGTCAGTAGACTCTTAATTTTTTAAATTTTAAATTTTTTTTTTTTTTGTCAGAGTCTCGCTCTGTCACCAAGGTTGACGTGCAGTCACGCAGCCTTGACCTGCTGGGCTCAGGTGATCCTTCCACCTCAGCCTTCCAAGTAACTGGATCTACAGGGACACCATGCCTGGCTAATTATTTGATTTCTTGTAGAGACAAAGTCTCGCCAAGTTGCCCAGGCTGGTCTCGAGCCCCTGGGCTCAGGCAATCCTCTCGCCTCCACCTCCCAAAGTTCTTGGATTATAGGCGTGAGCCACCACGCCCCGGCAGTAGATTCTTTCAAACAGCTGTTGATTGCTGTACTTTAACTTGCAACTGAGGGTTTTAATCCTTTTTGGTTTTTTAGATTTCTCAGTTAATTTTTCTTGAGAGTTGTGATTTGAAACACAAATTTTATAAGACTGTTGGGAAAAAATTCATTCATGGGAATGTTCCTATACTATCATTTAATAAACTTATTTTCTGCTTTAACCACCCAGAATATATACTGTTGTTTATAACTAAGAGCCCTGACTGATACACATGGCATGTGACAAAGCCCTCCTTGCCTTGGTTTCTGTTTCGTTTATCTTCCACCAATCCCTGTCTGCCTTTCTATGTACATTCCTGTCATGCTGAGTTATTTTTATGTGCCTGCCTTCATCATGTCATTTCTTGTTTTACACCATTGGTGTTATGTTTCTTTTTCCTAGAATGTTCTTTCTCACTTTACTTCTTAAATTCTCAGTTACATTTTAAGAATCAGTTCAGGTACCATCTTTCCTGGAAATTATTTCTTCATGCTGCATTACTTGTTACTTACTTGTATATTTCCAGAGCATACTAAGCCATCACTTCTCTCACAGCATTTACCATTTTTTTTTACTGATTACAGGAATATTTTTCTCACTAAGATTTTTTTGAAGGTAATGCATTTTGCCTGTTCATAGAGATTCATGCTCTGAGCTTCATAGAGTAGGTATGCAGTACATTTCATGTAGATAGAGCTGATTAAAAAAATAAAACACTCATTAGAAAAAATGAGTCAGAGGACATGAGCACATGGCTCACATAAAAGAAAATACAGCTCTTTAAGATACACAAAAAGTTAAATATATCCACAAATTAAAAATGCCATTTAAAATAATAATGAGGTACCATTTTTAAGCCTTTTTAAAAAAAAAATTCTAAAGTATTGATTAGAATAAAAGTCTAAACTATTGACAATATCCAGTGTTGATAAGAGCAAAATAAAATTAACAGCATTGTACTGCTGGTGGAAGCATAAATAATATTATTCTTCTTGATCCATGAAAATCTTCATTTATTTTGACCAACTTATTTCACTTTTGAATTTTATTCCAACAAAATAATTTTATTTATTTATTTATTTATTTAATTTATTCATTAAGTAAATTAAAATGAATTAGTTAAATAATTTTATTTATTTAATTGTTTATTTAAATTTACTTTTAAAAGAACACCTTTTAAAAATAAAGAAGAGAAAAGAGGAGAAAAATCATTCTGAAATATCCAACCTTAAGGGGCCTCAGTTTATGCTTGCAAGAGAGGGGCAAATGATTTTAGCCGAAGTTGTCATGTTATTTTACAATTAAATCAGACTCCTTTCTCAACTGTGATTATCACTGTTATTCAATTATAAATTATTTTTGACTTTGTTCTTTACACCTTTTTATATCTCTTGAAGAAATCTTTTCTTTCCTCGCCTTGCCTTCTTCTTCTCTTTCTCTCCCTATCTCTTTTCCTCCTTCCTTCTCTTCTTTCCTTTGGCTCTTTGGTTTTTTAAAAAGTGCATATTGCTGTTAGAATAAATAAAATACTTGATTTATGATGTGGTTACATCCCAATAAACTCATTGTAAGTTGAAAATGCATTTAATAAACCTAACTTACTGAACTTCATAGCCGAGCCTTTCCTACCTTAAACATTCTGAGCACACTTATATAGCCTATGGTGGGGCAAAGTCATCTAACACAAAACCTATTTTATAAGAAAGTGTTGAATATCTCATTTAATTTATTTAATACTCTACTGAGATTGAAAATCAATGGTTGCATGAGTACTTGAAGTGCAATTTCTACTGAATGTTTTCTGTTTTATCATCACTGTAAAGGTTGAAAAATTGTAAGTTGAACCATCATAAGTAGGAGACTGTCTGTAAATATATGTTTATTCAAAGAGTCAACTTTTACTATAAACTAAACCTATACAGTGAATGGATTATTTATTTGTACCATTAGGTAATCGGTAGTGTGTATATATGAGAGTAAGAGAGAACAAGAGAGTAAGAAAAAAAGGAAAGGAAGAAGCGAGAGGGGGGGAAGAAGGGGGGAGAGAGACAGAGAGAGAGAGAGAGAGAGAGAGAGAGAGAGAGAGAGAGAGAGAGAGAGAGCTGGGAAAATTTTGATGCCAGTATAGGAACTCCCTTATGATTTTGTGTATAAAATAGAGTAATAGGCATGCTGTAATTAGGTCTTCGGGGTTTTATTTCTGAAGTTTCATAAGTTTTATACACATTTAATCTCTGAGGCAATTTAAAGTTGTGCACAGAGCCTTAGAGTTCTTAAGAGTAGAATATTTAAATTGTTTCCTAAAGCTTGAAGCAGTTTCTTTAGGTTTTGTAGGTCTCTATAATAGGGCAATATTTCAATGTGGGCTTCAGGGGCAAATTTAATTTGACCTGTTTCTGAAATTCATTGCGAAATATTAATTACCTTTCTATTTTTAAACTAGAGGACTCTAATGATACGTTCTCTGAATTGGAGGAATGTAATGACACTTTATCCTAGTAATCACATCCATAACATCATGTTTCTATACATGTCAACTAGTCAATGAATTTCTGTGACAAAATGATTACGCAATGGTGGTACCTCTTTGGAGGTTCAGCTACTAATGAAGTGCTGTGAAGACTGGCTGTAAGTAGAAAAATAAGGCACAAATATCAATTGCTGTTGTAACCTAGAGAGAGAGGCAACCTCTAGTTTGGAGGTAAGTTACTGTAAAAGACAAAACAAAACAAGAAACAAATTTATCAATTATAAGCAAAACTTGAACTGATGGGTGAAATCAGTCTGAAAATTAGATTTTTTTTTTCTCATTGGAGAGAGACTTTGAGTATTGGAATAGAATTTAAGGGTTTATTCACTGGAATGCAGTGGGGGTGGGGGTGGGGAAACGCTATGAGATCAAAAGAGCAGTTCTGCATACAAAGGTAAATTGTGCAACAAACTGAAATGAATTTGCCCAGCACAAATGAACAATTTTTTGTCAATGTGTAGGTTTTTAGTGCATTACAGATTGGATACTGTGTCATATACTTTAGCTAATTGAAAGTTACTACATAGGAGACAGCAGACTATATATTCTTTAGTGTAGAATTCATAATAAACAAATCTTTGACTATGGTTCCCTAGCAATAACTCAGATTCATTAAGTTCAGTCAACTGTGACCCACTGAACTGTGTGCTAGATACCATGCTAGGGACTCTTTATACAGCAATGACATGTAAGGAAAAATACTATGACCAATTTAGAAAAACTAAACATCATCATCTCCTCGGCTCTAAAAAAGATAATTTGTCAAAGGAACACACAGTTAGAAAGAGATCAGCTTGGGTATTATCCTTGTGTATTTGGTTGTAAAATTGGTGACTATTTTGAATATTTGTTTTTCTATTATTATGTCATAATTATAATAGTAACTTTTCTCTTTTATGTTAAGAGTCTTGCTTAAAGATGTTAAATAGTCTCAGTAAAAGAGTCAGCCATATGTTTTAAAACAAGGCTACTTTATTAAACTCTTATTTTTTTTTTTTACAGAGTGAATTGACTTTAATTAAAGGAAACCCTTTAGTGTGATTTTTTTTCTTTCTGCCATCCACTTCCTGGTGTCTAAAGGATTGAAGTGACTGTAATAAAATACATCAGAATTGGTATCTAAAATAAAATAATGGCATTTATCAGAACACTGTGTGTGATCTGATTAAGTAAGCTACATGTACCCGACATTATGGAAGGATAATAATGATGACCTATTTGGAGACATAAAAAGACTCCAGTGGAAGGAGGAATCATGAAAGAAAGGCATGAAGGAAATCACTAACAGTAGGAATCATTATTGTGCCAAATGAATTACATATACACAATTTCACTTAATCTTATAAACACATACATGGTATAGGTGTTGTCTTTATCTTTATTCTATAGCTGGGGAGGATGGTGATCAGAAACATGCCCAGGTCACCTCATTAAGAGGGGGCAGAGATGGCATTTGAAACAGGTCTGACTCCAAAGCCTGTGCCCTTGACAATATTATGGGGTATACTTGATAGAATATTATGAAAGTAGTTCATGAAACGATGAGAGATGCAGAGAGATGATTTTTACAGGTATGCATATAATCTCTATATTCAAAGACCTTCACATTACCTAAAGCCCCTTGGTGTCTCAGGTGGTTTGTACCATAATCCAGGAAATCTGGAAAATTCTGGAAAGTGTAAATTTTATAATAAGCTACAGAATGATAGTAGGGATTTAGAATAGGGAAATCAAGTTGAGTTTGGGGTGATTCTGCGGAGTCTATATTCTGAAATAGAGAAAATGGACCTGAGATTCACAGCAAAATACTCACAAAGGTGGTGGAAGGCTTCTGATAGAAAAAAGCTCTTTGAATTTGAAAATTGAACAATAATAATAGACAACATTTTTTGAGATGTACTTTCGTTCCAGGAACTTTACTAGATCATAAAAAAATTAACACATTTAGTGAAAAGGAAATGACATGGAGTTGAAGGATGGACCCTAAACAAGGTCAAATAATAGCCTGGAGCTTGGTGGAAAATGAGATAGCTATGGGCCTAGAAGTTCTAATGGTACTATATAAAGTATCTTGTGTATTGGGAATGTGACTATATTTAAAGTATCTGTTAGTCTTCAGTAATTACAATTTAGTGTGTGATATTGAATAAGTTAAAACAAATTTCAAATGTTTGTGGTTGTGTCCTCAGGCAATGGATGACTTTGGTGTAGCATATTATTGGAAAAGTGAAAGAAGAAAGACTGTGAATCTCAGCAAGAACTCTTTAGCTTAAATGTTATTTATCTTATGAATAGCAAATACATTCATGGGGCTCAAAATTTTAAGAATATAATAAAGAATATACAGTAAACATTCCCAATCCTATTAACAAGCTATTCATTCTCTTTTCTGAAGATAACAAATCTGTTCTTGTTTATTTTTTCTAGAGATACTTTACATGTAAACAAAAGATGCATGTGTGTACATACACATACACATATATACACATAATCTTTTTTCACACAAATGTTAGTGTGCCATATGCACTGCTATGAACCCTATTTTTCTAGTTAATATTTCTTGATGATTTTTTCATATCAGTGCATAAAAAAATCCTTGCACCTTTTGACAGGAGAATAGTATTTCATTATTTCTATGTTTTCTTTTTGTGAAAATTTTCATTGTTTCCTGTATCTGCTGTTACAAACAATACTTTAATGAATCAGTTTGTGTGAAAATCACTCTGACATGTGCCAGTATATCCATATGAGATATTACTGAGAACTAAATCTGTGGCTAAATGTTATATATGATTTTGTTATATTTGATTTTGTGATTTGCATAAATATCACCACACAGTGAGAGATATTAGGGAATTTCTCTGAAAGTTCCCTGGGATTTTGGTCACTGAGTTTCTTAAAAACCCCTATAAGCTAATTATATAAGATTTCAAAGAGAATAAAATATTATTTAATGATTACAGTCACTATTTATATATATACATGCTGTATATATAATTATTTATATATTTACATAAGCTATATATAATACATATATTTGTTATATACTTATATACTGTATATACTGTTATAAGTATATACATATACTTATATACTGTATTTTATATATAACTATATACATTATTTCCCTAGGATATATTCTTAGATGTGGAATTTGTGGGTCAACATTTATATATTTTACCTGCAATATAAAAAGATGATATTTGAGGATCTGTAAGAATTCATATTATATATTACATTCTCATCTGAGGAAAATATCTGAGATGTACTCTAATCAAACCAAAGGTAGATACAATCTTCAAGAGAGTGAAAAAAAAAGAAGAGAGGTAACATTAGTAATCAGTGAATATATATATATAGATAGATAGATAGACAGATAGATAGGTAGATATATTGATATATAAAAAGGATCCAAGTTCAATGTAAAGGTTGAAGACGAACTCTCAAAAAGATATATTGTAACAAAATTCTTTTTTATGTTATATCAGTAAAAGCTGGGAAATTGGGGATTAGTATTAAAGTGGAGCAGAAAAATATTCTCAGAGTTTCATCTTCCTTTAGTTTTGAGGAGTAATTAAGGTGATTAGAGAATAATACCCTAGAGGAAAAACAGTTTATCTTTATGACTAAAATGGTTAGATCCTGTAAGCTAAATTATGAAAGTAGAGAAAAGGAAGATAACCACTCATAAAATGGAAAAAATAAGTAGAGTCTTCAATTAGTGGAAACAAATAGTGAGTGACAACTTCAATCAGAAAAAAAAGAAGTGGGGAAAAGATAATGCAGTAATGCAAATAATTAATAAAAATAAAATTTTGAAAGAATAAAATGAAGTATATTAGTATTATGTTAAAGTGACTAGACTGAATATTCTCATAATGATGAAAACATTAAAAAAGGATTAAAAACATACTTGGATATGTGTTATTTATGAGTAGCACACTTTAAACAAAGTGAAAAAGAGAAGTTAAAAAATAGATAGCAGGCAAAAACAAACTAAAAGAATGCAGGTGTGTAGTATAAATATTATAAAAGTGGAATTAACTTTAAAGTGCCAAATAGAATAGATCTATTAATTAATGATAGCACTTATAATCTATGAAGAAGGTGTATTTGTCCTCAACCTATATACACCAAACAACTCAGGAACTAAGCATATAGAACAAAATGATCCTAGATATACAAGAAAAATTTCATTACAAATATTTATATAGAATTTATTAAATTCAGATAGTAGAACATAAGTAATTATTTAAAAAATTTTTATAACACATTCAATAAACTTGACTATATGTGTGCATTTATATGTGTTTTGTGTATGTATTTAAAATCATACATTTTTTTCCAAAAAGAAATCACACTTTTTGATAACATTTACAACATACATCAGATAATTGGATGCCAAAATGTCCATAACTAAAGAATTACAGGTTATGTTCTTTTATAATAAAATTGGTAACAAAAAGGGAACAAAAAGCCTAATCACTAAATAAGAAACACACATTTAAATAACTCTTGGATGTAAGAGGGAATTAAAAGAAAAACAAAAATTATCTAGAAACCAATGAAAAGAATATTTTCACTCAAGATCTAAGACTATAGTAAAACAAAAAGTCCTTTAAGTGCCTTCACTAGAGCTAGAAAAAATAGAGAAAGATGAAATGTTAAGAAATTTTCTTCTTATTTTATGAAATTTCAAAAATAGATCAAAATAAGCTTAAATAAAATTGTGAAGAAACTTATGTTAATAAAACAGAAAAATAATGACAAGGATAAATCTATTTTTTTATTTTTTTTAGTTGGTGTCTCACTCTGTCACCCAGGCTGGAGGACAGTGGCACACTCACAGCCACCCCAGTGATGGCCTGCTGGGCTTTGGTGATCCTTCTGTCTCAGCCTTCCAAGTAGCCAGAACTATAGGCATGTGCTACCCTATCCGGCTAATTTTTTAATTTTATTGTAGAGACGAGGTCTCACCATGTTGCCCAGGCTGGTCTTGAACCCAAGGGCTCAGGCAATTCTCTTGCCTCGGCCTTCCAGAGCGCTGGGATTACAGGCTTGAGCCATCGCGTCCAGCCAATAAATCTATCTTAAAGCTGTTTTTGTTGTCTTTTTTTTTTTTTAAAGAACTGTAATATAAGAAAACTCTTTGTGAGTCAAATATAGGAAAAAATAAGAAAGGAATAGTAAAAAAAAAAAAATGGGAGAACATGTCATGTAAGGGAGGACACAAGAATTATACCAATTAATTATATGACCAAACATTTGTTGTCACAGAAATGAGCAATTTTCTAGAAAAATATAAAGTATTAAAATCAACTGCTCTCAATTAACCATATTAAAATCTTGTTTTTTTCTGATTAATTGCATTTTTTGGGTCTAATTTTTTTCTTTTGTAATATTAATGCTGCCAATAAGATTGCAAGGTATTCTAGCCCGTGAGTCAAATTCTCTTTACAAAATGAATGTTAACAGCCTGAATTCTGCAGCCATACTGTTTGGCTTTAAGTCCTGACTCTACCATTTATTTAGCTACATGAAATTGACCTTAAATTACTTAACTTTTCTGTGCCTCACTTTCCCCCTATACAATAGGGATGATGATGCTAATAATAACAGTAATTACCTCATAGGGTTGCTATTCAAACTAAATTAGGTAATGCACAAAGAAAATAATCAGTAGAGAATTGGCACAGAGTAAGAACTATTATTCATTACTTTATCTTTGATTTTGTCCATTCATCCAATAAATTTTTTTTTAACATTTGCCTCTGTGTCAGCTCTATTCTAGCTACTGGGACTGAAAATAAACAAGAATAAGTACCTGCCCTTATAAAGTTTACATTCTACTGGGCAAGACAGACAACAAAACATAATGCTATAATTTCAAGAAGTGACAAATACATTGACTATTGTGTGGTGATTTATAGCCAATAAAAATGATTTATCATTCAGTTACACATAATACAATGCTCATTTCTATTGTAACCTCCAGTTTATAAGTAATGACAAATATGACAAAAAGCTCAGACTTCAGCAGGAAGATTTAGGTTTGAATCTTAGCTCTGCTACATACTATTTACCTTTGGTCAAGTTTACTTAAAATTTCTGCTTTGGTTTATTCACATGTAAGATTTGGATAATAATAACTCTCCTCTAGAACCGTGATGAGATTAAATGAATTAAATGGCATATTGGATGTAGTACCAAACATTTCAGTTTCATCTTCCCCTCCCCATCTTCATTCATACCTTCCCTCTTTTCTGTTCACTTAAAAAAAAAAATAACTTCCCTGTTCCTTTGGTCTTTTCTTTTTTTGGAAGTATGGTATGTGTGCATTGGTGTATGTTTGAAAGTAATCAGACTGAAATATATATTTGTCTAAACATGCTCTGTCTTACAGGTAAAATGGAATGGGAAAAGCAAACCATTCTTGTGGAATTTTTTCTGAAGGGGCTTTCTGGCTACCCAAGACTTGAATTACTCTTTTCTGTGCTGATCCTAGTAATGTATGTGGTTATACTTCTGGGCAATGGTACCCTCATTTTAATCAGCATCTTGGACTCTCAACTTCACACCCCTATGTACTTCCTCCTGGGGAACCTTTCCTTCTTGGACATCTGCTACACCACCACCTCCACTCCCTCTACACTGGTGAGCTTCCTCTTAAAAAGAAAGACCATTTCCTTCTCTGGCTGTGCAGTCCAGATGTTCCTCGGGTTGGTGATGGGGACCACAGAGTGCGTGCTTCTGGGCATGATGGCCTTTGACCGCTATGTGGCTATCTGCAACCCTCTTAGATATCCCATGATCATGAGCAGGAATTTTTATGTGCCCATGGCAGCTGGGTCCTGGATTATTGGACTTGTCAACTCTGTAGTGCAAACTATGTTTGTAGTACAATTGCCTTTCTGCAGGAATAACGTCATCAATCACTTCTGTGAAATTCTGGCTGTCATAAAATTAGCCTGTGCTGACATCTCAGGCAATGAATTTACTATGCTTGTGGCCACAACATTGTTCATATTGACACCTTTGTTATTAATTATTATCTCTTACACATTAATAATTTTCAGCATCCAAAAATTCACTCTTCTAAGGGGAAAAGCAAAGTCTTCTTTACTTGCTCAGCCTATCCGACTGTGCTGATAATATTCTGTGGGACCATCCTCTTCATGTGCATGAAGCCCAAGTCTAAAGAGACACTTAATTTAGATGCCTTGGATGCTACCGACAAACTTGTATCCATGTTCTGTGAGGTGATGATGCCCATGATGAATCCTTTAATCTACAACTTCAGAAACAAGGTTGTGAAGGAAGCAGTAAAATATCTACTGAAAAGAAAAGTTTTAAACAAGTAAATGAGAAAAGGGCAAGGGCTTTTATAACCACTATTTGGAAATCAGAGAAACCAAAGAGTCAAAGGGCTAGGTTCTTGCTGTTGTTTCAGATTTATCTTTTAAAGCTCCAAACCTCCAAAATATTCTTTTCTGGTGCAGTACCTAATGAAAATAAGTAAATAAATATATTTCAATGTTTAAGGAGCCAATGACGATAGGTTTTTTGTTTGTTTTACTGTTGTTTTTGTTTTTAAAAAGCTTGATTGTAAGGGCAAGTAGAGGGGTAATGTAGTAAGGGAGGGGATTTCCTGAAAAACCTTTTTTTCTCCTTGATTTTTGATAAAAGTATGTCCCAAACTAATTTTACATTTTCTCACCTTCTTTGTAAGACAGGTTGAAACCTAGTTTTAAAAGTTTTTATAACTCAATGAAAATTATGGATTGACAATGTTATAATTACTAAAGTAGTTTGCTTGGAATCTATTATGTAGTGCTGATTGCTCTCTCTACAGGTAGCTGCATACTGCTAAATTTTTGATTCTGAAACAGTGTCAATTTTGTAACCTTTTTTCATCTCTTTCCACAAGAGTTTAGATTACTATTCTGACTTTAGAAGTTTTCTTTCAAAGAACTTATTACATGTGGGGTTTAACTGCTTTGGACTGGAAACCAAATACATTTTAATGCTTTTTGAAAATTAAATGTAAATAACTTCGGAGTCAAATCTCCATTGATGAAAGTAAAGCTGTATCTTTCCCCCTGTCTCATTGATTTCCCATCCATAAAGTATATTGCTGGTCAAGACGTCAGTTACTGGGAATTGGCTGGGCCTATGTTTTAGGTGGTTTTAACATTTGATTTTTGTCTAGAATTTACCTTTATTTCCTCAGTTAGGGTAACCTTCAACTTTTTAAGACAGATTTTTACCTTTCTAGCTTCATTTCTTCTAGATCCGACATTTTCATTCTTCATATTTTCAACCATTAGGTGTTAATGTTTATTTTATTATCTCTCTTTTTTTGGTGGGAAGGAGAATTTATCTGCTATCATATTAGCTTCAGAAATTTTTATTTTAAATTTTATGTTGTTTAGCTTATGTTTTTTTAGAATTAACCATTTTAAAAAATATCAAGCTGCTTTGTTTTATTTTTTTCTGTTTGATTGATTTAGATTTTTATTGCTATTTACAATTGTAGATTATTTAATTGTTAATTTTTTATTCATATAGAATTTCAAAATGTTCTTGGTTTTTTATTTTACTAATATTTTGGAAATTTTAAATCTTGCATTTACTTTTAGCTATAGAGTTATCCATTTTTTCCCCCTTGTAATTCACAAATGAGACAACAGGGAACAATATATACATGAACTCCATACTACAGAGATAAAGGTTGGGTGGCTTCTTTATTTTATTGTCATTCTACTTCTGAAATTAATCTCTTAACTGCGTTACTAGTGACTTTCTAAGACTATCTTCCAAGAAATTAGAGAAATCTATATGTTAATTCTTCCTGGACCCCACATCTCACTTAAAAAAAAAAAAATTTGACTTCTGGGAATGGTTTGCTTTCTGACATCTCTTCTATCTAGTCAGTATGTATATGGGGGATAAAATGTTTTAATATGTAGTGTCTCCAACACATAAAGATGTTGAATTTGGATAAACTGGGACAAGATTTGTCTCAAACAAGGAGCTGTTTAAGGAGGTCATTAAGATTTGATGGACAAACAACAGTGGATATTTTTTATTCAGGTTCACAGCCCTACTTTTATAACAAGTAAATACATCTATTTCCAAGATGGAACTCTTGGGAATTTTCTTCCTACAAGGGTCACATATATTATTTTAGCGTGTGACTCTCTTTCATTACTTTCTTTCATCATCATGGTCAAAGAGAAGCTGGCTAAACTCCAGTTTATGTAAGTTTTTTTTTTTTTTTTTGAGTAGGCGTCTCACTCTGTCACCCAGGCTGGAGTGCAGTGGCACGCTCATGACCACCGCAACCTCAACCTGCTGGGTTCAGGCGATCCTTCCACTCAGCCTTACAAGTAGCTGGAACTACAGGTGTGAGCTACCATGCCCGGCTTAAGAGTTTTTTTTTTTAAAGGATAAGAGTTATTTCATTGATTCATGGTTTTCTGACCTTGTTGGATTATGTATTGGTCAGTCCCACAGAGGGGAATCTGTAGATTGCAGATTGATCCTTCTTTGTGAAGTACAGGGTACTAGAGGGACTAGCAATTACTGAACTTTAGCTGATCTTAGGAGAAAACAATGTGCCATTCCAAGGATGATAGAACACCTGAAGGGTGACTGAAAGGATGTCTTTAGAGGATTCTGGTTGTGCCTGGGGACTTTTCGTTCTGGACTGTTGCTTAGGCTTCACTGCTAATCACCTCTGCTTGTTCTTCATATCATCAATGTTGATGCAGCTTTTTGCCATTTGCTTTATCCCATGCATGGATTTACTTTTCCTCCATTCTCTGAAGTACAGCTAGCTCTGAGATTTTATTTACTAATCAAAGATTTGAGGAAAATATAAGAGAATGATGAGACAGAAAAGGAAAACAAAAACTAATTTGACATCATATCTCGCTGTTCCTAAAGTTCACCATAACCTTTCACAAAGGTTTCTATCATCTAATTCTCTCCTTAGTGTGCAGTCTTCTGTTATGTTAATGTGGATCACTTTGAGTCTCAAGTTAGAATTATATTTTAAACATATTATTACTGTGAGTCTTAGGGCAGTGTGAATATCTGCATCAGGGATTATTTCCCTACTCTGGCTCCATGAATTTAGACCGTGTCCTTGGAAATGATCAGGTACAGGCCAAAGTTTAAACAGTTTTTGTGTGCCAGGACTCAAACAGTATTGTTTTGGAGTACTAATGACAAAATATAAAGCCTACTGTTTTGTGAAATACCTTGTGGTTTTGGAATATGATGGCCCTAAGGGAGTAAACCATGGAACTGTGGCTATATGTCTCTATTTGCTCATAACTATTCAGTTAACAACAGTTGTTCTAGTGTGCTTATTAATTTTCCCTTTTACTATCAAAAGTGTCCCAGTTTGGATGATTTAACATATGGTCACCTTAAATTGTAGGACAGCAGGAGCATCAGATTCCAGGGAGATGATAGGAATGGCAGATTATAGCATTGTGGTGTCAGTGTCCTAAGAGGAGCACAGCAGGCACAAAATATTTGATACATAGAAGACTCTTAAAAATAAGTGAGTGATTCATCAAATTTGATTATGCTTCATTGGGAAAACATGCCACAAATTTAACTTTAAACTATCTCAAAATTTAAAAATTGTGTAATACCCACATAGAATGATAACTTTATATGGATTTGTTTACTTTCTTTCAGACAATAATTCACCAGCATAGTTAGTTATTGTCTCTGATAGCTTTCTATTGGAATACTGCATGATGTTTTAAAAACATTCCTATCCTTTTAAAGATATTTATTTATTTTTAATTGACAAATAATAATTGTGTATATTTTTCAGGTACAATGTGATATTTTGATCTATGTATACACTGTAGAAAAAATTAATCAAACTAACTTATATATCCATCACCTAATTAACTTATTTTTTTGTGGTAAGAACATTAAAAACTTATTATTTTAGCATTTTTGAAATATGCAATACTTTATTATTAATATGGAGGTCACTAGGCAGTGAAATAGTTTACTAACATTTACTCCTCTAGTCTAATTGAACTTTTATACACTTTGATCAACATCTCCCCTTTGCTTGTTTCCCTCTGCCCACAGCCTCTGGTAACCTCCTTTCTACTCTACATTTCTGTGAGATTGACTTTTAGAAATTTTACATATTAGTGATATACAGTATTTATCTTTCTGTATAATTTATTTTATATAACATAAGTCCTCCAGTTCTATCTATGCTGTCAGAAATGTCAGATTCTTCTTTTTTAGGACTGTATGGAGTTCCATTGTGTATGTATAGCATGTTAGAATTTATTGATAAGCACTTGGATTTCTACCGTATCTGGCTATTGTGAATAGTGCTGCAAAGAACATGAAAGTGCAGACATCTCTTCAGAACACTGATTTCATTTCCTTGGATATATATCCACTAGTGAGATTGCTGGATGATATGATAATTCTATTTTTAGTTTTTTGAGGAACCTCTGCTATATTTTCAAACATGGCTGTAGTAATGTACATTTCCAGCTGCAGTGTACAAGAGTTTTATTTTCTTCACATTCTCACCAACACTTGCTATCATTCATCTCTTTGGTAATAGCCATTTTAGCGGTGTAATGTAATATCTCATTATAGTTTAAATTGCATTTTCCTGTTGATTCAAGATTTGGGGTATTTTTAAAGATATCTGTATGGCATTTGTGTGTTTTTGGGGGGAGGGTGGTCTATTCAAATCATTGCCTATTTAAAAAATGAGGTTATTAGTTTTCTTGCTATTAAGTTGTTTGAGTTTCTTATATATTTTGAATATTAGGCTCAGATGTGTGACTTGCCCATGGATTGTCTCTCTACTCTGTTAAGAATTTCCTTTGCTGTGCAGAAGCTTTTTAGTTTGATGTTGTCACATTCGTCTATTTTTGCTTTTGTTGACTAAGCGTTTAGACTCCTATCCAAGAAATTATTGCTCAGACCTATGTTGTGAAGTTTTTCTTTCTTTTTTTTTAACTTTTAAAAACTTTATTTATTTCAGTGAGTTGAATTTTTTTTAAACATATTTTTTATTTTAAAATTGTGGGGTACAGTTAAGGGTTAAGTATACAAAGATGCATCATTCAGGCACCCTTGTTGATAAGGGGTGTCTCCTCCGTCCCCAGACAGATATTGACTACCATTAATCCCACTTCGCTTCCCCTACCTGTCCCCCCCACAATTTCACGCCACTGTCAATCCTTTTCTTATAGTATTACAATAGATGTTCAAGGTCCACTATATGAGTAAGAACATGTGATACTCAGATCTTTGTTATTTATTAACCTATAAAGACTCTCTCTTTCTTTCTTTTTACCTTGTGTTCGTAGTGTACCGAAATCTAACATTTCAGTTGAAGAATAAATTCCGGGAGCTTGGAAAAAAGAAAAGTAA
>CAUYQG010130921.1:0-13396 GCA_963574415.1 Tarsius wallacei
TAGCGTGTGCCTGTAATTCCGGCTACTTGGAAGGCTGAGGCGGAAGGATCGCCGGAGCCCAGCAGGTCGAGGCTGCGGTGGCCGGGAGCGGCCACTGTACTCCAGTCTGGGCGACAGAGTGAGACTCCAACTCAAAAAAAACCAAAAAAACAAACAAACAAAAAAAAACACTCTTAGACAATATTGGCTCCTCTAGAGCCAAACACCACAGATTAAAAACTGTGCCCCAACTCCACAACAGCAAGAGCCAAGAGGGGAGTGAGACTTCTATCCTGACTGGGCGGTAACAAGGTATCCGACCCTCCTACCAGAGTGGTGTCAGAGAAGGCAAAGTAGGGAGCCAGGACTTCATCTTTGGCAGGTGGTAATGACTCTCCTCCCCAGGCTGTAGTGCTGGTAGAGACCACATGGGGAATCTGGATGTCTTCTCTTACACAACAGTAATGAGGAGTTCCTCCTTTTCCCCACTGGGGTGGTGTCAGAAGAGGCTTAATTAGGACATTCATCACTTCTCAGTAGTAATAAGGACTGCCTTTCCTCTTTTCCCATGATGTCAGTGGAAGGAACACGGGAAGTAATAACAAGGAATTTCTACCCCTCCTAGTCTGAACAGCATCAGTAGAGGCCTAGTGTGGATCTGGAGACTGACCTTAGCCCAACAGTAATGGGGAACCACATACACAGTTGTAAATGGAAGCCAAGTGAAGAACCTAGACTTCTGCCACCTGGCAGTAACAAGATGAAACCTCCCCCTCCCCATATTGGAGTGGTGTCAGAGCAATCCAGGTAAAACATAAGATTTAAAAATTATCCAAAGTTTCATAACATAACATGGAAAATTTCCAGGTTTAGAGAGAAAAATCACTCATCATATCAAAATCAGGAAGATCTCAAACTTAATGAAAACAGACAATCAAGAGACAGCAATACCTAGATGACAGGTACATTAGAATTACCTGGCCAGGCACAGTGGCTCACTCCTGTAATCTTAGCACTTTGGGAAGCCGAGGCAGGAGCATTGCTTGAGCCATGAGTTCCAGACTCCAGACTGGGCAACGTAGTGATTCCTCATCTCTACAAAAAATACAAAAAAAAAAAAAAATAGTGGAACATGGTGGTGTACCTGTAATCACAGCTACTTGTAAGGCTGAGGTGGAAGGGTTGCCTGAACCCAGGAGGCCAAGGCTGCTATTATACCACTGCACTCCAGCCTGGGTGACAGAGTGAGACACTGTCTTAAGAATAAAGGAAAAAAAATGTCTAACAAATATTTTAAGCAACCATAATAGAAATGCTTAGCAAGCAATTATGAACACACTTGAAGCAAATTAAAAAAAAAGAAGGCCTTGGGAAAGAAACAGAAAGTTGCAACAAATAAAAAGAGGATAAAAAGAAGAACCCAACTGAATTTTTTGAACAGAAAAAGGCAGCTTAAGGTTTAAGAGCAGACAGATAAAAAAATCAGCAAGCTTGATGACAGAACAATAGAAATCACTCAACCTGAACAACAGAGAGAAAGCAGACTGGAAAAAATGAAGAAGACTTCAGGGACCTGTGGAAATTTAACAAAATAGCTGACATTCATGTAATCAGAGTCCAAAAGGGAGAGGAGAAAAAAAGAGGAGATAAAGTATTCAGAGAAATAATGGCTGAAAGCTTTCCAGACGTGGTGAGACACATAAACAAATCAAAATGGAATCCAGAAAGTTTTCAAGTAGCTCATGGTTAGGTGGGGAAGAAAAGGATATATAAGAATAAGAATAAGAAGCAAAAGAAATATTCAGAAAGAAACTAACGACAACACAAAGGGAACCTGGTCCAATACCAGGGGGGTGAGGCCCAGTTAGAAGCCCAAACTTCACCTGCATGCAGCCTACTTATATAGTGAATCCTTCCTTGTATCCTAAATCTCTAAAATAAAATAAAATTAAATTAAAAAGTAATACAATTTTAGACCTAAGCCCTGGCATGTAAATTATTACCATAAATGCAAGTTGTTTAAAGGTACCAATTAAAAGGCAAAACTTGAGTAACAGATGTACCGTCATGATCCAACTGTACTGTTTACAAGAAGCTCACTTCAAATTCAACAACATAGGTAAGTTAAAGAAAATAATGGGAAAATATTTCATAAAAGTGCAAATCAAAATTTAAAAAGCAGAAGTAGTTACATTAACATCAGATGAAAGTAGACTTCAAAGCAAAAGAAAATTACTAAAGACAAAGAGTGACATTAGATCATGATTAAAAGATCAATCTACCAGAAAGATATAATGATTCTAAATGTGTATGAACCAAATAACAGAGCCTCAAAGTACACAAAGTAATAGCTTATGGAGCTACAAGGAGACATAGATGGATCCATAATTATAGTTGGGAAATCAAAAGCCCAGTCTCAGCAACTAATAGAACTGCTAACCAGAAAATCAGCAAGAATATAGCTCTAAACACAACTACCAACCAAAAGTGTCTAAGTGACATACGTAGAACACCCCATCCCAAAATAGTAGGATATACATTCTTTTCAAACATAAGACTGACTACATTCTAAGTCATAAAACAAGCCTCAAGTACCATGAAATAATTGAAATTATACAGAGTATGTTTTCTGACCATAAAAAATTTTAACTAGAACTCAATAACAGGAAGGGAAAGAAAAATCATTAAACACTTGGAAATTAAACAACACACATGTAACTAATCCATGGATCAAAGAGGATGTCTCAAATGGAATAAAAAATGCAACTGAATGAAAAGAAGAAAGATTTCAAATTAATAGTCTAAGTTCTTCCCTAAGGAAACCAGAACAAGGAGATAAAAGTAAAACTAGGGTAAGCAGAAGAAAGAACACAGTAAAGGTAAGAGCAGAAATTAATTAAATTGAAAATAGGAGAAAGATAGAGAACATCAATCAAATGCAAAACTGTTTCTTTGGAAAAAATCAAAACAATTTGCAAATTTGTAGCAAGACTGACAAAAATAAAAAGAGAAAATACACATTTCTCAACAATATGAGGAATGTAATGGAGAATATCATTAAAGATCCTATAGCTATTCAAAAAATGATTTGAGAGAGTACTAGAAACAACTTTGAGTTCATAAATTTGACAAGTTAGAAAATGGGCCAATTCCTTCAATACCATAAGCTACAAAATCTCAAACAAGGTAAAATAAATAATCTAAATTATCCTGTAACCATTAAAGAAATTAAATTCCTGATTTTAGAAAACATCTCCAAAAAACCCCAGTTCTAGAGTTCTCTGAAAAACTCTATTAAATATTTAAAGAATTAAGACCAATTCTACTTTATATTTTCAGGAAAACAGAGGACAGAAAACTAATTCATATGATGGGGTTAATATTGCTCTGATATAAAAACTGGACAAAGACATTATAAGAAAACTACAGACCAATATCCCTATTAATATGGATGCAAAAGTCTTTAACAAAATCCTAGCAAACAAATTCAGCAATATATAAAGAGGTTTATAAATATGACCCAAGTGAGTTTTATCCCAGGAATGCAAGTGTGTACAGTATACAAAAAATTAATCAGTATAATATACCTTACTGATAGAATAAAGGACAAAAACCATATGATTATCTCAATAGGCACAGAAAAATCATTGGCAAAATTCAACACCCATTAATGACAAAAATGCTCAGAAAGATAGATATAGAAGGGAACTTTCTCAACTTAATGAAGAGTATCTACAAAAATCCTACAGCTAGCATTATACTTAATAGTGAAAGACTGAGTGCTTTTATTCTAAAATCAAGAACAAAACTAGGGATAGTCTTTTCATACCATGCTTATTCAATATAGTTTTAAAATTTCCAGGCAATGCAATAAGGCAAGAAAATGAAATAAAAGTCATACAGATCAGAAAGGAAGAAATCTGTTTCTAGCTGCAGAGGACATATTAGTCTATGCTGAAACACTCAGGAAATTTACAAGAAGTCTTAGAACTAATAAGTGAGTTCAGCAAAACCTCAAGATACTAGATAAATATATAAAATTAATTGTACTTATATATATTAACAATGAACATATGAAAGCCAAAATTTAAAATCTAACATGATTTTCAATCACTTTAAAAAATAAAGCACTTATGTGGAAATCTAGCAAGACATGTACTGGACTTCTAGGCTGAAAATGATAAAACATTGATTAAAAAATCGAGGATGATCTAAATAAATAAAAAAATCTTGTTTATGGATTGGAAGACTCAACATAGTAAAAATATCAATTTTCACCAAATTAATATACAGGTTTAATTCAATTCCTATCAAAAACCCAGGAAAATTTTTCTTTGTTGCTAAAGACAAGATTATTCTAAAATTTAAGTAAGAAAAGAAAAATAAACTAGAACAACTAAACATGTTTAAAATGAAGAATAAAGTGAAAGGATCTGTCTAATTGATTTCAAGACTTAAAGCTACCATAATTAAAGCTGTGCAGTATTGGTGAAGGGATCAACACATAGATCAATGGAACAGAAAAGAGAACCTGGAAATAAATCACACAAATATGCCCAATTAATTTTAGACAGAGATGCGAAAGCAATTATGTGTAAGAAAGATAGTCTTTTTAAAAGACTATCAAATAATGCTGGAACAATTGGACATTCATAGGAAAGAAAATGAGCCTTAAACCAAATCTAATAGCTTATTCAAAAAATTAACTGAAAATGAGTTGTGGACTTAAATGTAAACTTTAAAACTTTTAGGAAAAAATAATGGAGAAAATCTTTGGTGTCTAAGGATAGGCAGAGTTCTTAATTTTGACACCAACAGCACAATCCATAAAAAGAAAATTAATAACTTAGACTTCATCAAAATGTATAACTTTTTCTCTGCAAAAGGCCCTGTTAAAAGGGTGAAAATAAAAGGTAAGAACTGTGAAAAAACATTTGCAAATCACATATTTGCAAAGGACTAGTATCTACAATATATAAAGACCCCTAAAAAATCAACAGCAAAAAAAAAAAAAAAATTCACCTTGAAAATAGGCAAAATGTATGAAAAGACATTTTACCAAAGAGAATATAAAGATGGCAAATAAGCACATGTAAAAAATGTTCAATATCATTAGCCATCAGGAAAATGCAAATAAAACCACGAGATATCACTACATACCTATCAGAATGGTTAAAAAAAAATGTGACAAAATCAAATGTTGATGAGGATGTGGAGATACTGAATCACTCATACATTGCCAGTGGGAACACAAAATGGTTCAACTACTCTGGAACACTGTTTGGCAGTTTCTTAAAAACAAATATGTAACTACGCTATAACTGGGCATTTATCTCAGGGAAATAAACATTTATGTTCATAAAAACATGTATATGAGCCGGCCTCGGTGGCTCAGCCTGTAATCCCGCGCCTTTGAGAGGCTGAGGTGAGTGGATTGTCTGAGCCCACGGGTTCGAGACCCGCCTGGGCAAGCAAGACCTCATCTCTACAATAAATCAAAAAATTAGCCGGGCATGGTAGCGCGCGCCTGTAGTTCCAGCTACTTGGAAGGCTGAGGGGAAGGATCACCAGAGCCCAGCAGGTCGAGGCTGCAGTGGCCGGGAGCAGCCACTGTACTCCAGTCTGGGTGACAGAGTGAGACTCCAACTCAAAAAAAAAAAAAAAAAAGCTCAACAACACTAAGAAGAACAGATTCAAGTAGATCCACACCTGGTCACTTGTAGTCAAACTGCCAAAAGATAAAGACAAAAAGAATTTTGACAGCAGAAAGAAGTGATAGATCATGTACAAGAGGTTCTCAAAATTATGAAGCTAATTTCTCATCAGAAAACACAGAGACTAGAAGACAATAGGATGACACAGTCAAAATTCTGAAAGAAAAAGGGAATCAATTAAGAATTCTATGTACACAAACTTTGCAGCAACTTGGATGGATTTAGAGTTTATCATACGCAGTGACCTATCACAGAAACAAAGAACAGAGCACCATATGTTCTCACACATAAGCAAACCTTGAACAATTATCATAATACTGCAAGAAAGGGATTGGCGGTAGCGGGAAACTGCCAGGGGAGGGAGGGGCACACCTCATCAATAAGGGTACCTGCATAATGAGCCCTAACCCTAACCTGAATTGTACCCTACATCTTTAAAATTAAAAAATATTTTTATAAGGAATTCTATATACAAAAAACTATCCTTCAACTATGAATTGAATTATGAATTAAAATTATGAAAAAAACAAAAACAGAAAATTTGAGACTAGCACATCTGTCCTACAAGAAATAATAAAGGAATTTCTTCAGGCTGAATGAAAGGAAACTAGGTAGTAACTCAAATTCAAATAATGAAATAAAAAGTACCAGAAAAGCTAATTACGTAGATAAACATAAAGGCCAAAATACATGTTTTATGTTTATTGATTTTTTTTTTTTTGAGTTGGAGTCTCACTCTGTCACCCACGCTGGAGTGCAGTGGCATGCTCACAGTCACCCCAGCATCAATCTGCAGGACACAGGTGATCTTTCTGCCTCAGCCCTCCAAGTTGCTGGAACTACAGGCACACACTACCACACCCAGCTAATTTTTTTTTAATTGTAGAGATGAGGTCTTGCCAAGTTGCCTAGGCTGTTCTCGAACCCATGGGCTCAGGCAATCCCCTCACCTCAGTCTCCCAAAGTGCTGGAATTATAGGCTTGAGGCATCATGCCCAGCATATGTTTTACTCTTGCATTCTCTTATCAGACTTAAACTATAGTTGTATGAATGCATACATACATAGGTAAAGTAATATTTATATATCTTCATCGATGGTCATATGAAATATGAAATTTGTATGATAATAGTACAAAGTAAGGGGGGAAATAGTTATATAGGAACAAAGTGATATACAGATGCAGCTAAAATTTCCTTGTTATGTTTAATATTAGTCTTAAATTGGTGCTAGAAAATCAGTATTAGGAACTCATTTGCAAGAGTTTTATATTAAAATTTATTTGGAAAATATATATTTACTTCTTATTAGTGTTCTTTGAAATTCTCTGTACCTCTCTCTACCAACAAAATCAAGGAATAATATTTTATTTCATTAGTAAATCTTTACTGTTTGTCAGACTTCAGTGAATTCTATGATTTTCCTCTGGTGAATTATCTTGTTGAATAAGAAAATATCACAGTAGAGTACTGGACCCTATCCACTCATTTTTACACACCCCAAGCTTTAACAACACCATATGAGAAGATTAAAAAAGAGGTAGAGAATGAGAATAAAAATTACATAAGTAATATAGGAGTGGCAGGTTTCATTTTTCCATTAAGTATATCAGTATAGAAGTTCATAATAAACCATAAATTTACTGAAAAAAATAGGATCAAGATATATGTCACATGGAACATTATACTTGTATTTTGTTTCCTTGCTGTCTTCAGTTTCCCCACAAAAGTTCTTTGTTTTCTTCCTGCAGCAAGATATTTCCCGAAGGTTTTCCTGAGGAGTTCTCTGTGGCAGCCATGTTTCGTGTACGAAGAAACACCAAAAAGGAACGGTGGTTTTTGTGGCAGGTTTTAAACCAGCAGAATATGCCACAGGTAAGGTACCGTGAAAGGTACGCTTATTAGTTTTTCTTTGTGTGGTTAGACCAGGTGAATCTTTGAACTATCAGCACCATTTGAGGAGTAGATCTAGTATCTGAATATTCCCTTTTAGAAGAATCATCAAAAACAACGACAACAAAAATACAGGTATTGCCACAGTTAGGATCATCTTGCTGAGATCCGTAATAGGAGAGTCTGATAGGTGAGACAGGGATAGTTATTTTTCTTCTAGATTTGTCTTTTATCTAAAGATGTTGAATTGCTTTTTCTTCATAACTGCCTTATTGGCTAGTTCTACCTCACTAATAACTTGTCCACTTTCTGTCATCTCTGACATTATGTATTATTTTTAAAGCAATTTATTATTTCATCTGATAATCCTTGGTGAGTAAAGGGCTGAGACTTAAATATTCATTTCATTGATAAAACATTTATGAGACACAGACTATATGCTAGGTAGTGACAAGAATCCAAGACCTAAAAAATCAGAATTTCTGTTCTCAGGGAGCATGAGGTCTAAGTGGGCTGACATTTAGGACAACATAACACAGCATAATTGCAATACAGTGGGACAGGTGAAGTGGTAAAAGTAAGCTTGGTGTTGGGTGGGGGCTATGGGACCATAGAAAGGACAGCTCACCAAAGCTGGGGACAGGAAAACAGGAGTCCAGGAAAGCTTGTGGAGGAGACAGCATTTGGGCTGAAAAGAGGGGGTGCAGGCCCTCCAAAGAGGAGAGATGAACCTCAAAATTACTTATTGGAGCCAGGCTCGGTGGCTCAGCCTGTAATCCCGCGCCTTGGGAGGCTGAGGTGAGTGGATTGCCTGAGCCCGCAGGTTTGAGACCCGCCTGGGCAACTCGGTGAGACCTCATCTCTACAATAAATCAAAAAATTAGCCGGGTATAGTAGTACGCACCTGTAGTTCCAGCTACTTGGAAGGCTGAGGCGGAAGGATCGCCTGAGCCCAGCAGGTCAAGGCTGCGGTGGCCGGAAGCGGCCACTGCACTCCAGTCTGGGTGACAGAGTAAGACTCCAACTCAAAAAAAAAAAAATACTTATTGGTACCACGCACTTTTGTTTACTTCTATATGTATCCACTGAAATATTTTTAATTTTCACTGGTCTCTAAGTCTGTTAATATTGTCACAATGTTGTGATAAGACAAGTTGAAGTTAAGTACTATGTCCTCACACTGTGCAAGTCATCAAAGGTTAAAAAGTTGATCTCAGTTTCCATGCTAAGGGAAATGATGATATTCTCATTCTTCTTAAATTAGTAACCTTGACTCCTTCAGTTACTAATACAGATAATTTATTCATGCATAAATATACATTATTTTTTTAATAATTACATAATTTAAAAGTGTATGTTTTATACGAAAACAATTTGCATATTTTACTCTTAGATATTCCTTTAAAAAGGAGCATATTGCATTCACCAGAATACTCCACATTTAAACCATTTTTGTAGCTGGGTATTTGCTGTTCTTTTAGGTTAACAAACCTGGCGGACACAGGTGCCATCTGAAGCATTTTACTAAGTGCTTCAGTTGTACTAACATGCATTTTGTGCTTTTCTTTGTGTGTTTAATAATTTTGAACATTGGTTTTTAAAACATTTAAAGAGATTTGCTTTTTTTCAGGTTTCTGTAGTAGTTGACGGTGGAAAGAAAGTGGTGGAATTTATGTTTCGGGACCCCGAGGGAGACGTGTTGAACTTCATTTTTAGAAATCGAGAACTTCGTCGTTTGTTCGATCGTCAGTGGCACAAACTTGGCATTGGGGTGCAATCCCGGATCATTTCACTCTACATGGACTGCAATTTGATTGCGAGCCGGCAGACTGGAGGAAAAGACACAGTGGATTTTCATGGGCGGACAGTTATTGCTGCCCGGGCTGCAGATGGCAAGCCTGTGGACGTAAGTCACGATGCTGGTTGCAAGAGAAAACAACTAACATTTCTAACTCAAAGCAAAATGTCTTATTAAAAAACACATTCCTGTAACTACTGCTTAATAGATTTCCTTCTCATCAATTTTATTAATTTAATTAATTTGCCATCAGATGTGTAAAGAATAGCTATGTTATTTCCAACTATATTATTTTCTCTCTCTTTTTCTCCTCCATTTTCTCCAGCATGTGAATTTACAAGAATTAGCACATGCTTTAAAAAAAAAAAGATAGTGAAAAGTAAATTTCAGTAAAAATTGAAAAGATGATGCAAAATGTAAGCTTGGTCTAAGCGCATATGTTTTAAATAGAAAGAACTGGAAAAAGATGAACTTTAAATTAAATGATTCCAGATTATCTGATGTTTTCACTCAAGGACAATAGACTGTTTCTTTATCCTCACAATAGCAATTGCTTTGTATTGCAGACTATTTTTCATAAATTTTTAATGGTTTTCTGGGGTTTTATTGTACAGAAAAAGTCACTAAATGTATCAGTAGGTCATTTGAATGAGAAAAATTGACTAGGAAAACCTGTCAAATAAAAAGATCACTTAAAAAATACATTTGAAGCTAAGACAATATAGGTATTATTGATTTTCCTAGAGAACAAATCTTACAATCTGAAAAAAGTGAAATATATCTAAATTTGATAGCTGCGTGTTTTTTGGGGTCATTATTTATACACTTAGTTTATAGCTTATTTATTTCTTAGTTATTGCAAGAGCAGTATCCAGTCTTGGAGCTCAGCCTCAGAAGACTGAATGTTCCATATCCGATGTCTTATTAACTTTCCACCCAAGGAAAGATTTAATCCCAGAACTTGAGGTATGTCCTTATAAAAGGGATGTAATGTGAAAACCATGGTAGTACAGTGGTTTTACAGTTTATCATGGATTCTTGGTTCATTAGAAGATAAAATTGAAGGTATGTTGCAAATGTGGCTATTTTAGGAGTCAGTCACTGAGTTAAACAAGCAACATACATTTCTAAAAAAAAAATGATTGGTTCTACTAAAACTTTAAGTGGACTAACTTTATCATTCCTATGCAGGCTCTGTGATTCATAAGATCTGCTACAGTGTGAAATGTACTTGTTTGGGCTGTGTGTTATAAGAAAAAAATTCTCATGCATGGATTTTATTTTACATATCCTACCCGTGTGCTATTGTGAGAAAGTGACAAAACTGATATAAAGTGTTTTTTTAAAGTCAAATATTCATTTTAACAAGCGTCAGTACAGACTTAACCCTCAACATTCTCCTTCTAAAGCACGATGTCAAAAAAGTATTCTAAAGTAATGGATGCATTTCGAAACCACTATTAAACTGGATTGACTGTAGCTTCCATGTCATGGGTCTCAATCAGGCTCTAATCCTTTGAAAATTGATAATCTATCTTTAGTTAAGTAACATAATTCATATGTAGGGCCTCAGCCCAATGGATGGTATATAATTGGATTTAAATACTTATTGGCTATTTAAATAACAATGATAGTGATGATAAATGAGTTTGAGTTAATAAAAATATTAATTAATTGAAGTCGCCATTCTTTATTCTACATAATTAGTATGTTATTGTCAGTATTTCATTAGACTATGTAAGACAGCACACTTAAACTTTACAAATAAAGTTTAACCCTAACAACCTTGCATGAAGTTAGAGAAAATAAATCAAGAAATTTCATGTAGTCTCACGGTTTTGCACTGCCTACAGATCTTAGGCTGAGGTGTTCAAAGTTCTTAATGCTTTCTATGAGTCGAATTGGTTTTGTTCACCTCAGTCTAAGGTAAAAGTTGCAGGGTTTTTTTCCTCCTTTTTTTTTTTTTTGGTGTTGGGGGTAGAGATTCACAACTAGTCACAGATGTCCACTTTCTATTAGCATACGATTGGTTATTATAAATTACAGTTGAGTCTTTCTGTAGAATCTATTGACCTCAAAGTCATGCATTATCTGCTCTATTACATTGGGAGAAAGAGACAGAGAGAGACAGAGAGAGACAGAGAGAGGAGTGAGAAAGGAGAAAAAAGGGGGGAGAGGAAAGATTGTTTCTCACCTACCTTATATATCAAATCACTTTATAATTATTAATTGAATTATTACATTAGTAGCCACAACTAATTTCAAACCTCCATTCAATATCTACATATATAAAGCATTATTAGATGTAACATTTCAGTCCTTAAAGAATTCAAACAGCCTGTTTAAGTGTTTGTCATATTGATATTTTATCAATAGTCTGCACTATTTTTTTTTCCTTAGGTGATGGTTTGATCTTACATTTAAAGGCATCATTATACTTTCCTTGAGCTACTTTTAATTTCATGTCCAAATGCCAAAAACTTGAATCTACTATGCAAATAGAAGGAATCAATTATTTTTTGTAAAGAGATTTAAAGTCTTACTGAGGATCATACCAATATAACATAAAATCAATAAGTTCTAGAAAAAATTCATGAAATATAGATAAAAATAGATACCTTTTCTTTCCTTACTGGTAAAAGTGCATCTATCAGTGCCTCATATAGGGTCTCAAATTACAAAAAGCCTAAAAAGCTACTAAAGTCTTTCCCATCATGTGTGGTAACTTTGACTATCTTTTCTCCAGAATTTTTTACCTTAAAATGTCCTCATGTTATGGACAGGTTTTATTGTATTCCATTACAATACCTTTCTTTAATTAAGTACTTCTTTTTATTGTTTGAAACAATTAGCCAAGTTTGCAGTTGCTTTTATTACTTGATTTCCTTTATCTGTGGATTTTTCTCTGCTTCTAATTGTTTCTCAGGTTGTCTATAAAATAATGAATCCTAAATTAAATAAAGACATTAAAATATCTACCAGTAATTTATCTGTGTCAGTTTTTCTTTTCTTTCCACTTAAATTACCATAGTTCTTAACTGCCTAAGTATGATTCTCAAAAAACTAACAATGTTTTTGTTACTGATTCTTTTCATAGATTGAACTTCACCAACTTAAAATCTACTGTAATGCAAACTTCATAGCTCAAGAAACATGCTGTGAAATATCAGATACTAAGGTAAGTTAATTTTATTTGCTTGTGGAGAATGAAGAATGTCTCTTATTTTTACTTGCAGAGTCTATAGAGTATAAATGTAAGGGAGACTGTGTCTTTTGTTGAAGTGAGTAATTTATTTCCAGTAAGAAAGGCTTTGGAGCCCCGCCCTATAGTTTATTTTTACAATATAACCCTGAATTTTGAGGATAAATGTCCTCACTTTGAGTTCAACATAATAAAAAGGGAATCTATGCCTTTCTCCCTAATCCATGTTCCGACAATTATACCATTTTTCCAGTTAAAGAAGTTTTGAATCCTTGAAGACATGTTATTCTCACTTATTTCCCTGTTCTAACTTGCACCCATACTGACTAGTTTTCCTTTGTGAGTTATATGCCATCCTCATCTTCCTTTTCTCTGTTACTATGAAAGTTCACCTTTACCTCATGCCTGGACTAGGGCATTATCACATCAGCTGCCTTTCTTTTTTTTTTTAGTCTTTCTAAGTAAAGTTTTATTGAAACTCTGTCACATTCATTTGTTTATATATTGTCTTTGGCTACTTTTTTATTTTATTTTATTTTATTTTATTATGTTATTGTGGGGTACAGTTAGGGGTTAGGCATACAAAAATGTTTCGCTCAGGTACCCTTGTTAATAAGAGGTGTCTCCCCATCTCCAGATAGATACCTACCACCATTAATCCCATCCCCCCCACCCCCAGTTTCCCACCACAGTCAGTCATTTTCTTGTGGTAATACGTTGGATGATCAAGGTCTACTATATGAGTGAGAACATGTGATACTTAGTTTTTTGTTTTTGTGAGAGGTCACTCAGTATTATGGACTCTAGTTCCA
>CAUYQG010130926.1:0-23705 GCA_963574415.1 Tarsius wallacei
CCAAGTAGCTGGAACTACAGGCGCGCGCTACCACGCCCAGCTAATTTTTTGATTTATTGTAGAGATGAGGTCTCGCCAAGTTGCCCAGGTGGGTCTCGAACCCGCGGGCTCAGGCAATCCACTCACCTCAGCCTCCCAAAGGCACGGGATTACAGGCTGAGCCACCGAGCCCGGCTGGCTGCAAGATTTAATTAGTAGAAGAGGCAGTTGCTGGGCAGGTGTCCTCATAGAAGTAATCTCTGTGCACGTTTGCAGGAGCCTTTATGTGAGGTTGTGGTATGAGCAGAATCTCTTGTAATCGGTCCTGGTCTCCAGCATACATGCACAAGGACCTGCCCTTAGCCTCCTGGCTCAATTCTGTTAGGGTTGACACGAGTGACTCCACTTTGGCAACTTTCTCAGTCTTCTCAACTGCAGAGATATGAGGACCATCTCTAGGGGGTCCCCAAGAGTCTGAAACGTTGCATCTTCACAAAGTGTTTGATTTTCATTTGATGAATAAAGTTTGTTATTTGCTACTGCGGTAGAAGATGTAACAGAACCACTTCACATTGTATAATTGAGGGATATATATTTTAGGAAAACTGATGTCTGAGGTAGCTAAGTAGCTTGCTGAAGTTATACAGATTGTACCTCAGATTTAGTCTGATATCGTGTCCTTTTATCTTTCAATCCCACATGCTTTTCAATGAGCCAGCATTTGCCAAATGCATTCCATAGGACCCTGCTGCCCCCTCACCCCACCCCAAGAGGTGCAGCTGGAATCCTGGCCAGTAGAGAGGAAGATGGATTTTGGGAAAAAACTTGGTTAAGTAAAATTAGTGTTATTTTTTGCTCCAGGACTTTTCTCAACTATAATGTGTGCTAATGTGCCTTGATTTACCCTGCAGCATATACACAGTGTATTACAAAGATGCTGGTTAACAGAACCTCTCTTTAAAATTACTCTTCTCTTCTCTTGATAGGCTTTTTTTTTTTTTAAAGATACAATTTGGAGAAGCTGTGCTAATCTATTCTGTATGATTTTGATTCAAGTTCTTTATATCAAAAATCATCTTGACTTGGTATGTTAACAAAAGGAATTGAAAGATACTGGTTGTGGGCTCTTTTCCTGGATTTGTCTCTGATTTGCTGAGTTTGACAGATCTCAAAATTGCAGGAAATTATTTCCATTTATTCAGTAGTAAGGGGGATATCTGGGGAGACACGTGGTCAAGTATTCAACTTTTAGATTTGTGATTTTGAGCCGATAGTCATTGTTTTGCTAATAGGTCCTGGCCATGATGCATATGTCAAATCAGGTTATAAGAAATAATAAGACAATCCACATTCATGTATTTTATTGGATTTATGTTTGTATTGCCTGAAGTCGGTTGGTTTGGTCATTGTTTTTTTTAAAATATAAATATTGAGACTTAGCTATTCAGTACTGTCCAGGAAACATTATAGGAACCCCTCTCTGCTGCTGTTTGTTTTTTAGATAGTAAAGGGAAAAAAGGAGCCTTTCTCTGATATCAAACATTAACTGAATAGTATCTGTTGTATGATAATTTAATTTGATCAAATTCAAGTCTTAGGCTTACTATGAATTAAAGTTCAATTACAGAGTGCATTTAGAAGTAGTTATATTGTACTTTGAGATGAAAATCTCAGAAGGCTTATTAGCTGGGTTGTGGATCCTGGAAGAAAATCAACAACTTGTAAGAATGAACCCGACAGTGTCCAGGATCATGAGTGCAAGGGTGTGTTTGTGGTATCACTGTGTAGAATTAGTCACGGTAGAAGGGATACTTGAGTTCTTATAGTTTCCCTAATGGAAGAACTGGCTTAATTTGGTTGAATGTAGTCTGGAAAAAGCTATCCACGCGCAATGAATACTGAGAATCTGAGAGTGAGAGAGCACTGGACTTGGAGGACTTGCCAGGGCAAGGAGCACTCCAGGTAGGGTTAGGGTGGAAGGAGTAAGAGGCTGTGGCATGGGCCTTGCATTGCCTACTCTGGGACCCTGGATGACTCTGTTCCTCTCCACAGGCTCATGAGAAGATGGGAGGCCATGCTCTCTAGGACTCTTGAGTTCAGAAAGTAAAAGGTAGTAGAATCACCTTGTCTTTAGGACTGATTTTTGAGTTGGCATGTTAGAGACATGGTCATAGAGGGACTCATATTTAGTAAACATGCTAGATTAGATGAGCCTATTAAAATGTTTCTTTTAGTCTAGAGACAGGGAGTACAAGTGCATGTTTGTATTTGCACAAACACATGTCTGACAATATGGCTGACATATTGTGTGGTAGTGTGGGTTGGGTCTCAGTGGCTCACTCCCCAAATAGCAAACACTGTACCCAGTAGGTAATTTCTGAACACTAGCCCCCTTCCTCGCCTCCCCACTTGTTGGTGTCCCCCCATCTTTGTGGCCATTTAGCTCCTGCATGTAAGTGAGAACATCCGGTGTCTGGTTTCCTGTTTCTGAATCAGTTTACTTAGGATGGTGTTCTCCAGCTCCATCCATGTGGATACAGAGAATATGGCTTCATTCTTTTTTATGACAACCAATTAAATTTTATCCACAAAACATTTACTTTGAGTATATATTTTCTTTTAGTAAAAAAGCTGCTTTTTACCCTGACCTGATCACTATATATTATATATATCAAAACCCCAGTATATATCTCATACATATGAAAAATAAATATGTGAACTTAAAAATATTTTTTAAAATGCTGTTTTCGGCCGGGCTCAGTGGCTCAGCCTGTATTCCCAGCACTTTGGGAGGTTGATACAAGGGGATTGCCTGAGTCCACGGGTTTATGACTAGCCCAGGCAACTTTGCAAGGCTTTGTATCTACAATAAATAAAAAATTAGCCGGGCATGGTAGCCTGCACCTGTAGTTCCAGCTGCTTGGAAGGCTGAGGCGGAAGGATCGCCAGAGCCCAGCAGGTCGAAGCTGGGGTGGCCGTGAGTGTCCCACTGCACTCCCACCTGGGCAGCTGAGTGAAACTCCAACTCAAAAAAAAAACAACACTGTTTTCACTTCCAAAATTGCTTTTTAATTCTTCCTTTAGAATCACCTTAGAGTGAATTTAAACACCCAGGAAGTACAATACTTTTGATTTGTTTAATATTAAATACTTATGTATAGTTCACGTATGTGTGTGTATATATATGTATATTTAATATATATTTAACATCAAGTCATAATACCCACATTGTTTATTCTTTTTTTTTTTGAGTCAGAGTCTCACTCTGTCATCCATACTGGAGTGCAGTGTGACACACTCATGGCCACGCCAGCATCGACCTGCTGGGTTAGGTAATCTTTCCGCCTCAGCCTTCCAAGTAGCCGGAACTACAGGTGCGTGCTACCACGCTCAGCTGTTTGTTTTGTTTTGTTTTGTTTTGTTTTTGAGTTGGAGTCTCACCCTGTCACCCAGGCTGGAGTGCCGTGGCATGCTCACAGCCACCCCAGCGTCACCCTGCTGGGTTCCAGCGATCCTTCCGCCTCAGCCTTCCAAGTCATGGGAACTACAGGCGCGCACTACTGTGCCTGGCTAATTTTTTTTTATTGTGGAGATGAAGTCTTGCCGAGTTGCCGGGGCTGATCTCGACCGTAGCGGGGGGTTGATTTTCTACCTCAAGCCTTCTCAGTCTTTGTCCCAGTGAACTCTAATTCTTACAGTACTTTTGTGCATGCACATTAAGTGGCCTTTTCTTACCTACCCTATTTTTAAAAACCAATATAAAATGGGAAGCCAAGAGATTCACTTAGTACATAATTAATTGCCAGCTGCCTTGAAAGGTTTGTATTGAAGCTTTTACTGATAAAAGTATAGAATATAACTTGGACCAGTGATTAGTTAGGAAAATGACAGAAAAGCCATTGTTAAAGAGAAACAAAAATCAAGTTGACAATGAAATACCAATTAATTAACAGCTTCCTATTTAAATGTAGATTTTAGGATTCTACTTGGTTTTCTCTCACCTCTCAAATGCTTACTTCTGAACAATATTTGCTATCATTTTTGTTTTTGATGGATTGGAGGCCCTGGAATTGTGAAATTCTAGCTATCATGAATATCAATAGCAGTTACTTAGATAATGGAATAATAAAGATACGGAACATTTTGACGATGCTTTGTAGGTCATATTATTTATAAAGTGCTTTTTTGAAGTCTGCTAGATAGAACAAGGCAGAACCACATGACTGAAAGTCAGGGTTCAGGTCCTACTTCTGGTTGTAGGGAGCAGTCTTGACTCCTTATATGAGATGAAGTACACTGCTGCTGATCATAAGGAGAAGAAGACGCAGAGGAGAAATATGTGGTCAAGAAAGGAAAAAAAGGCATTCTTCATGAGTGACTTGTAAACTAAAATAAATGAAGAATTGGAGGCGATTAGTTTCATAAACTCTTGTTGAGTTTGTAATACTGAGTTTGTAAAAGAACAGTTTAGTTGGTCAGATGAGGACATACTGATTTCAGAAGATTTAGTAGGTTACCTAGTCTTAGTAAAATAATTCCTTTTCACATCACTGAAAAAAGAAGAATTGACACTAACTGACAATTAATAGATTGGAAAAGGGCAGCAGCACATTTATTCATTTATTTATTCAATAAATATTTGTTGAACATTTGTTATGTGCTACAGAACAGACAAGATTCTCTGCCATCACAGAGGTTAGATTCTGACAGGGGAGATGTTTCTATTTCATTGCAGCCACTGTGCTAGTTCTTTAGATAATTTTCTCATGTAAGTTCCTCAGCATCCTATGGCATGATCATTATTTTCAACTTATGGATGAGCAACCTAAGTCTCAGTAAGTTACTGGAGATTTCACAGCTAGTAGGTAGCTGGAAAAGTCATCGAGGTCTACTTTTTTCCAAACTCATCAAGTTACATATATTCAGTATGTATGCAGCTTTTTTCTTTGTCAATCATACCTCAATAAAGTAGTTTCAAAAAACAAAACATAGCAAAAATATCTCTATGAGTCTGACCCCGTAGTTCCATAACTTCACTACTATGCTGCCTCCTATGGTTGCACTCTATGGGAATCCTTTACCAAATGTCAGCATTTAATAACATTAGAAAACGTCAGTTTGCTCATCATTTAGTTGCTTTTGCTCAGATCAGTCATTTGGTAGTATTGGGCTTGGTTATGTCTTCACAGGAAATTGTGTCTGATGTGTTCAGTCTGATCTGTTAGCACCAACAGCTGCTCCCCTTAGAAGTAACAGGAGATTGTTCATGGGCACTTCACAATAATGGTGATTCTGATCAAATTCTGCTTAAACAGTGGGGTCTGTGTAATAACAAAGGGCAGCCAATTATCATCTGGCGATGTCTGCCAAGGTAGACATTGACAGAGGTGCTGTAGAAATCTATATATATTGTGGAGGAATAGGATGCAAGAGATGTCAAGAAGACAAAGGCAAGACAGTTCCATATGCTACCAACCAGCTGCCGTGAAATGTTCTGCACACTGATGATCACAGTGACCTGTCACCAGGCTCTGCCCAGCAGGTTAGCACTGTTACCTGCCAAGCTGTTTAGATACTTTGTTTGTTACTGGATTAAGGTTTTGATTACATTTGGACCAACTGAAGGGGGAATAGTCAAATTTAATATGGGTTTGGCCAGACCTCACCCTAGATAACAGGGAGATTTTGTCCATTGATTGCCTGCAGTGAGTTTAGCATTGTTTTAAGATAGCCTCTGATTGACTCATCACTATCAATAGTCTGTTTTCTATTTCCTTTTTGTAGTTGTGTGAAGTTTTGGTGTATTGGGAAGGACACTGGCTCTGCAGCCAGATTGCCCTGGTGCCCCTCCTTATGAGACCTTGGACAGATGACTTAATCTCTCATGATCTCACTTTCCTCCTCTCTAACACAGGGATAGCATTAGAGCCTACTTGGTAGAATTTTTGTGGGTAAAGCACTTAGAAGACAGCTGGGCACATGGTAAGTACTGTTTGCATTGGCTGGACTGCTATTTTTATGACTGTTGCTGTTATTGTTGTTGTTATTATTGCAAATGTGTTATCATGCCGTGCATAAGTTGGTCACCATCATCCTCTTAGCATCAAATGGCAGAGGAGCGAGAGCATTTACTTGTAGCTTCTTAGCACTTTGTGTATGAATGTGGTCCACTTTTTATCAGCCATAAATGAACTTGTGAGGCTCATGAGGTTTTGCATTTAGGGCAGAGTCCTTGGGGAGAAGGGCTGCAGATAGCCCAGGTGAGTGTCTGGCTTCTTCACAGCAGTGCGACCTTGTGACGTGCTCTCTGCTCTGCTTGGTCTTCCGTGCCTCACTGTGTCTTTCCCCTGGCTCAAAGCTCTGGGTTGGTGGACTGCGGTTGTGTATGGGGACTTCACTCCGTGGGGAGCTGATTGGGATGGGAAAACTAGTTGGGATGTAACTTGGTAGTTGCAGGTATGGAATCCTGCTGCATGAGATCTATCCAGTAGCTGCAGCCATGGTTATGGTATGGTCAGACAAAGGAATTCAGGGTGGCTGCTACTAGTTTCTTTTTCTTTGTGTCACTTTGACATGGTTGCCAGACTTTTTTTTTTCTTTTTTAAAGAGTAATCCTAAATCAGAAAACCATGATATGTTATCAGACTTAATTTTAACAGCCCCACCAAAAAAAAAAAAAAAAAAGGAAGAAGAAGAAGGAGGAAAATACCACACATTTTACAAAATGAATGAAGGGAGAGAGAAATTAAACACACTACTGGAAAAGTGGAGTTCAGGGGTGGGGGCTGGGGTGTGACATGCCACACTGTACCCACAGAACAACAGCAAGAGAAAATGAACCATATCATCTTTTACTGACTTGTTCTGTCGGTGATTGAGGCATTTCAGTGCACAACCAGGAAAATAATAGGTTACTTTCACAATGGTAGAAGTTTAACAAATGCTCAATCATTCACCCGACATCATTGCTATCACTGGTGAGCACTTTACTGTATAATATTGATGCCTTGCCGTGTCTTTTCAGATTCCATCTGTCTGCAATGGGCCACTAAACATTTCAATTTGCTACCTGTAGAGCTGGATTGCAGTGCTCAAACTGAAATGAGAGAAATGGATTTAGTGAAACACAGAATAGAGAGCCGTTTCATGGATTTTTGTGGAAGGATGCACAAACTGAAACCCACTGATAAGATACACACAATCATTTTAAGTGTCTTATAAAAGTACATGGTATTAAGCAATTCTTGGATGTTTTTAGGGAAAATAGGCTCAGTCAGATGGATAGTGATAAGGCCCTCTACCTTGAGAGGAACTCGGACTCTTGTTCACCTAGGGTGTAGTTGCCCATAGTCAGTGCCATGGCAATAAGCCTTGAATGCAGTACTTGTAAAGCTGTGCTTGTTTAGTTGCACTTTAGATAGCTGAGATAGCAATGGACAGGAAAAAAAATCCAAGTTACTTTGGCCACCCTCTAGCATTCAGTCTTTTCCTAGCAGGGATCATTTAGAAAATGCCCTGGTTGGGAGAGAGGGTTTGCACCATGTGAGTGCCTCTTACTATTGTCATTTTCTAACTGTTGCCCATAGTTCTTGACTGACCATAATTCTCACTGTCTGCCTCCCAGCTTTTAAAAAATTCATTTGTGCTCATTTTGGAAATGTCATTCTGTGTCCAATATCAAGGTACTCTAAACGATTCCCTACCCACCTGAATTTGAGCTCCATAAAATAAAGTGGGTATCACATACTTCAAGGACAGTCAGGAGTACTAAACCAAAAATGGAAGTTTTTAGAATTAGAGCATTAAAAAAGGCTGAAGCACCACAGTGAGGTCTACTCCACCCCACCAGGATGGCGATACAAAAAGCATGGGCAGTAACAAGTCTTGGCAAGAACTGTAAGAAATTAGAGACCTACTACATTGCTAGTAGAAATATAAAACATCTCCACCAAGGTAGTAAGTTGGTGGCTTCTCCAAAAAGTAAACATACAGTTAGCATATGAATTCACCATTTCATACCTAGAAATATGCTCCCAAAATACAGTGATTGAAAAAGGGATATAAACAAGTACATGTACACACACATTCATAATAGCTGAAAGGCAGAAGCAGCCTGAATAATCCTTTAGCAAACGCATGGATAAACAATTAATGCTATACCATACAGTGGAGTATTATTCAGCAATAAAATAATAAACTACTTATTCATACTACAACATGGATACACCTCCAAAGCTTACTAAGTGACGGAGGCCAGACCTCAAAGGTCATATATTGTATGATTCAGTTTATGTAAGTATCCAAAATACATACGTCCATGGAAACAGATTGCAGATTGGTGGCTGCCAGGGACTGGGGAAGGGGTGAAGGGAGAAAGTACTTACTGGTAAGGAGTGATGGAAATGTTTTGGAAGTAGATAGGGGTAGTGATAGAACAACATTGTAATTGTACTAAATACCACAGAATTGTTCATTTTAATATGGTGAATTTGATGTTAATGAATTTCACCCCAATAAGTTACTTCTGAAAAAAATTTAAATAAGTGAGAAGTGTTATCCTGGAGAAAGGAAAGTATTGAGTTGATAAAGACAAGTCCTCATATAAGATGGGTCTTATGAGAAATAATAACCCCCTAATTTTCTCTTCTACAAGTTGTCTAAACACAAAGTTAATCTATAGCAGAAGGAATATAGACAATGTTCATTCCTACCAACTAGATTATGACTTCCTTCAGAATGGGGATTATTCTTTGACAACTTTTTTTTCACAAAGATACCAATAGTCACTAATGTCATCACTCTAAAATATTTCATACGAGCTTACTGTGCGACAGACATTCTGCTAGTCGTCAAGAATCTAACTGTGAGCAAGAAGGAAATCATCTATCTCTCATAGAATTAAGACTCTAGTTGAGGAAAAAGACCAAAAATGAAGTGAATAGACACATAAAAGGGATCATACACGATAAGGGCTATAACGAAAGCCAATAGGAAGCTGAGATACAGAAATTTGGGAGAGGACTTGGTCTACACCTGATAGGATACACAGAGCCTTGGATAGGGATGATCACCTCCAGGCCATCCTCAGACCTGCAATAAGTATGGTACTGGGTAGAAGCTTTCTGGTTAAAAGTCTTCTTGGTTGAAATAGGTGGTTTCCTTGATATTTGAGGTTTCCTTGCTGCCAGCACCGAGTGCTTGCTACCTCAATTTCCTATGGACTTGCTTCCAATGTTAGGTTCTTTCAAATTTCCAGATTGTTTGCTACTTATACTGTCTCTAATCAGATGCCTTGTTCTGATCGTTGGTATGGGTACCTTTTGTGTTGTTTTGAACACTACCTTGCTTTATCATTTTCTGCCAGTGGGATACCGGAATTTCTGATGCATTGTCTGGTTTGAACTCTTCCCTGTCTTCTGACCCCAATTTGCCCATGTTGAACTCACTGACTTATTTCAGACTTGCAGTTCCATCATGACTCCATTTCCACATACTTCCCTACATCCCGCTTACCCTATTTTCTACCTTTTGTTCAATTGTCTTTTTTTTTTTTTTTTGAGTTGGAGTCTCACTCCATTGCTCAGGCTGGGGTGCAGTGGCATGCTCATGGCCACCCCAGCGTCAACCTGCTAGGATCTAGTGATCCTTCCGCCTCAGCCTTCCAAGTGCTGGAACCACAGGTGTATGCTACCTCACCCAGCTAATTTTTTTTTAATTGTAGAGATGAGGTCTCACCAAATTGATCAGGCTGGTCTCAAACCTGCAGGCTAAGATAATCCACTTGCCTCAGCCTCTCAAAGTGCTGGGATTACAGGCTGAGCCACTGAGCTCTGCCCAGCTGCCCTCTTATAATACAGTTGTGCCTCGTGTTTGTGGGAGATTGGTTTAAGGGCCCCCCCGCCAGTGGATATACAAATGGGGATGCCCAAGTCCTGCCAGCCTCTCTTCCACAGCCCCCACTCCCTGCACCCAGAACATTTTGATGCAGTTGCTGCACATCTGCTTGGTGCCCCCTCAGCTTTACTGTAACTCTTGATCCATCCATCCCCAGCTACTGTCCTCTCTCTTTGCTCTGGTGCTGACGATGGTTTGCTTAGAGGACACATAACGAACCTTAAGTACAAACAATTGTTCAAAAACTTAGTAAGAAGTAAGTGAGCTGTCTTTCTTGAGTAACAGATAATTTACTAAAAAGACAAGATAATTTGTATTTTAGCAAAGAATTTGTAGCAACAATTAATACCTGATTCCTCTATTTGAAAAGACTGTGTGTTCTCATACCTGCTATTTCTTCTCAAGTCTGCCTTTTAAAGATTCTTTCTAGATTTTTAAGGAACATCATATCATGAGTTTTTTTCTTGACTTATACATATTTCTAATGCATGAAAATCAATAAAGTTGAACTTGTGAAGGAATGTATGGTGCTTAAAAGTGAGTCTGAATGATCAGTGACAAGCAAAATCATCGTCATCATCATTTATATAACATGTACTTATTCTGTCAACCTAATAGCTCATTTATTTAGCCAGTGACTGTTATCTACATTTAGGTCTGAAATGCTACTTATACCTAACTGGTAACAATTAGCCTTGGGAACTAAAGGCTGATTCGTTTATTGGATTTGCAAGCCTCTCTTTTACTGAAAAGGAGAAAAATCACCCATAAAACTAGGTTTTTAAAAGATTTAGATCAGATTTATTAGTGCAGGCCAAGCCCTGTTCATTTTAGGTCTCTGGTGGTATTTGCCAATTAGTTCTAAAGATTTGTAAGGTCAGAATTGGAAACATGTATGAAAAAAGAGCAAAAATGAAGAGCAGGGTTGGAGTTCCGCAGCTGTCTAGTAGCTCCATCAGCAGCAAGGAAGAAATACGTGGAGTCTGTATGTGCTAACTTTTATGGTTGGGTCTTCCTAAGACAGTGGGTTTGTTTACTCACGACGTTGCCCCTCACTGGAGAAGTTAAGACGGGGTGAAGGCAACTAGGTAGGAGTCAGAGACAACAAGCCTTGTTCAAAATCCAACAGAGCATGCCTTAGGATTCCAGAGAAAAGCCAGGGCTTCTAGAACCGGGGCAGTCTAGAACATAGGTGGAAGGTTTTAATCACCTGCACAGAGCACTAGGAATAAGCACATCTTTGTTACTGGTCCATGGTTCTATCCTTGGCTTTGAGCTTTCTTGTATTTTCAACTGAGACTAGACCTCATCATCAGACGTGACTTGTGTGGTCATCATAGTTTCTTCATCGTGACACTACTGCCTATAGTGGGCCGTGTTCTCGCCGACCCAGGACCCATCTCCCCTCCTTCCTTCCAAACAGTGTCCCCACCCTCCCCAGGGCTGCCCATGGAACTTAGGGGAAGTCTGGCTTTCCACGCTCTAGAAAAACAATTTAGGCATGGTAATTTTCTCCCCTTTGCGGTGAGTTGTTTTAGATACCCAGGGTTAAACTCCTCAAAGTGGTATTCCTTGTGGAGATACTGTATGCGCAGGGTGGACTCAAAACTTAAAATGGCCCACTCAGACTGAAGGAGAGATGTGTACTCCACAGTTGAGAGAGAGGGGTTTTCTGTCTTCTATAGTTTAACGGGAAGATAACCTTAAGGACCAGTTGATTGTGGAGGAGGAAAGAGCGGAGGGAACGACAGACAGCTGGGCCCAGCTCTGATTCTGCTGTTCTGGAGTCCTCCCCACCTTTGACCAACTGTCACAGAAGAAAGTATATTGTCTTATTGCAGCATTCCCTTGCTGCAGAAACATCCTGAGGATAGATCACCTGAGGCGTCTGTTCCATAATCTGTCTCATATACTCCACCGTGTGATCTTACTTTAAGAATCAATTCTGTACTTTGCTTCCATTTTAGAGTGGAAGCGAAGGCTCAGCCTGGGCTCAAGTCCTGAGCTTGAGAGCTCAGATTTCGGTCTTTCCATTCACATTACACTCATTGGCATAACATGATAGAGCGGTTCAGTCGGCCCGCCACACACAAGGGCTCTGTATCCATGGAGTTGGCTGACTGAGATCAGGAAGGTAGTCAGGCTGCAGTGGTTTGCCTGTGGTGAATGTGTACAGCCATGTTCTTTGTCATTGTTCCCTAAACAATACAGAATAACAGCTGTTTACATGGCGTTTACATTGTATTGGTATTATGAGTGCTCTAGAGATGATTTGAAGTATACGGGAGGATCCACACAGGTTATATGCCGGCTCAGCACTATTTTACTGAACTTGAGCACCCATGAATTTGGGTGTCTGCAAGGGTAGTGGGGGTTGTTCCTGCAACCATTCCCCACAGATACCAGGGGCAACTCTGCTGCACTACAAAGGAGTGAATAAATGTGGCCATTAGCCTCTGCTCTGTCACTGTGTGATCTTAAGAAGACCTCACATCTTTGGGCATCACGCTTCTCTTTGATATAATGCAGCAAGTTCTATCTGTTGATCTCCAGTCTTTCTTGTGGTCCCAAAACTTTCTGATTCTATTAGTTTCTTCTTTGCCTTTCTTTTCTCTTTTTTCCTCGGAATCATCATGATCATCACAAACAAGCAGCAGTTCTTTTCTGGGTTGGATAAATAGAGGAAGCTAGAAGGCAGAGAAAGAGACTGGGTAACCTTGTCCTGAGTGCTTCAGCTGTGGGAATTCCAGATCAGTTGTTTCTTTTAAATTTATTTTAAATTTTTATTTTTAGTTGTTTAAGAGGCAGGGTCTCATGATGTTGTCCAGGCTTGCCTCAAACTCCTAGCCTCAAGCAATTCTTCTGCTTTAGCTTCCCGGGTAGCTCGGGCTTACAGGTGTGCCCAGACCAGTTGTTTTGAGACTTCAGTGGTCTTGTTGCCTTCTCATTTCTGCCTGTCCTGAACACTCTCAGCTGGAAAGAGTGTTTCCTGACCTGACTGTGGACTGGATCTGGTCTCTGGTCTCACTCTGCTATATCTGAAGTGGCCCCTAGGATCTTTCGCATTTTCTGATGAATTTTTAGAAGGGAAAAATATTGGGAATACAACCAACAGGAGACATCTAAGGTAAAAGTTATAGTCATTCAGTCTCGAAGTAATAAAGATCATTATATAGTGGAGGTAAGGATTTTCTTTTCTTGTTTGGTCTTAGCTCGCTCTCCCCTTGTGTTTTTCTCTTAATTCCTAATTAACTGGGCTGAATCCATAGCTGACCGCTTCTCTCTTCTGTGCTTTGTATGTTGTTTGAGCAGACATTGCTTGTTGGTTTGTTCCCACTGTTCAAGGCGTTCAGGGAAAGAAAGGAGGGAGGAGCGGCAGGTGCTGTGGTGCCTGTGCTGTTAACACTTTAATTCTTCTGAATTAAATTCTCAGTCAGTTGACTTCTCACAGGAACTCTAATGCTCACTCTAGAATGCATATTTCCTCATTAGAAAGGTACTGTCAAATAGCTGGCTTGTTTCTGTTTAAGTGGGGAGGACCATTTATAGGCAACGCAGAATTAGCTCTGCCCTGAGTACAAAGAAAACACACAGCGTGTCAATTTGGAAATGGTTTTCCTGCTTCTTTAAGATTGGAAAGTCAGGCCAGGAGCGGGTGGCTCAAGCCTGTAATCCTCACACTTTGGGAGACCGAGGTAAGAGGATTGCCTGCGCTGCGGGTTCGAAACCAGCCTGTGAGACCTCGTCTCTACAATAAATCAAAAAATTAGCCGGAGGGTAGAATGCGCCTATAGTTCCAGCTACTTGGAAGGCTGAAACGGAAGGATCGCCAGAGCCCAGCAGGTCAATGCTGGGGTGGCAGTGAGCATGCCACTGCACTCCAGCCTGGGTGACAGAGTGAGACTCCAACTCAAAAAAAAAAAAAATCGGAAAGTCAAATTCTTAAGGCTGTGGGATACAATACTACCAGTGCAGAGATTTGCTCTAGTATGGTACTTGTTAAATATTATTTTTCTGGATGCATTCTACTCATGTAGGGATTCATCCAGCAGATGTTTATGAAGTACTTACCATGCGCAGAGATCCACAGGGGCCAGGATGCAACAGCGGAAGGTTGACAGAGTCTGCCTTCAAGGGGCCTCCGCTGTGGTGGATAAGACACAGTGGGCAGGGAGACCTGGGGCTTACTATAGAGCTGACACCCCTGTGCATAGAGAGTTGGGTGAATACAACCTATATGCAGGCATGGATTAGGAAAGGTGGAGAGTGAAAACACTGCTTTAGAAGAGTCTAGGAAAGAAATTCTCTCTGTTTACAGAATAAGTATGCACTTTTCACATCTATCCTTGTCTATTAGACTTTAAGACACAATTTGGTCCTCTGTCATGAAATATAGAAAATACCCCAAAAAGAAGAGCTTTCTTCCAAAGTATTTTTCCAACTATAGGATTTAATTGTCTTACACTGGTTTTAGAAAATATTCTTTCAAAGGATATTTCTGTGTTCCTTGAACTGAGATATAAACTAAGAAACAAATTTATTTTTTTCTTTCATTGTTAAATTTTTTGTTGTTGTTCCCTTGGCTATTGGACACCATTAGTCATCTGATGTTCTTTCTACCTCACTTGCTGTTCCTCCTTGCTCTCTTGCTAGTTTTTCCTTCTCTACTCAACTACTACTAAGTGCTATAGCTCCTTGGCTTTGGCTTTGGTCTCTCTTCGCTATCCATTGTAACCTCATTCAGTCACATGATTTTATTCACTATCCCTTGCTAACTTTATTCAGTCACATGATTTTAAAGCCATCTCTATGCTGATGATTCTAAAATTTCTGTCTTTGATCTTGACATCTCCCCTAATTCCTGAGGTCTAATCCACATCTTCTTTTGTATGTACAATTGAAGTATTTGTACACGTACAAAAGACTTACTTTTCTATCAAAATGATTTTTCTCCCATTCCTGTCCATCTAATTAAACCACTGTTAGGTCAGACCTGATGGGGTGTGTATACAATCCAATGCCATGAGAAAGATGCAAAGAATTGCACAGAAGTTAGATTGAAAAATACAGCTTATTTAGAAAGCAAATTAGAGAGAGTGAGAGAGTGTGAGAGAGAGAGAGAGAGAGAGAGAGAGAAGAGATTCACCTCCCCAAGGTAGGAGAGGAGACCAAAGCCAGGAAACATGGTGGCCATAGCTCAAAGAACACATGACCAGGCCATAGCTTAGCAAGGCATTGACCTCATTGTTAAATTTAAAAAACTTTTTGTACTCTGCATAGGTTCATATTTGGCTTTTTAAAAAAACTCTAGACAAAGATGAATTTTTAGAACTTCTGAAAGGTTCACACCACGTTCTAATCATTTTATGGTAGTGTCAGCCAAATAATAAAGTCAGTAAAATTGATCTTTGTGTGTAATTCAAGGTTAAAAACTGGTGGGAGAACTTCCAATCATGTAGTGAGCTTTGTAATTTTATAAATGATAGGAATGATCTCCCCTTAAGTTAGTATTATTTATTTAATAGCTCTCATTCAGTGGTAGACATTGGCTCTCTTCTAGTCAGGCTTCTCAAGGCCCCCACTGAAGTGGAACTGTCGTGCTTGCCTGGTTGTCCCAATGATTCTTCATCCTTTTATAACACCACATCGTCCACATATCGATCCTACTGCTGGCTTGGGAGTTTCTCTGTGAGCCCAGTGCCCAACATGGTGCTCAGGATAGCAGATATTCATCTGTCTAATGAGTAATGGCGTGTGGCTTGTGAAGAACAGAATATACTTCTACACATACTCACACAACCTCTAGTGATACAGTAAATACCCACTTTGTACATGGCTATGTCTGGGCCTGTTGAAATTATAAATAGAGGGCCTGTCCTTCCCTTGGGGAGCTTACACTTTTGTGGGAGTCAAAGTGCACATTTGTGAATGGACGCCTTTACGAGAGATGCTGTATAATCTCTCTCAAAGATTTGCATTGCTCAAGTGCCAACGGATCTCCTCTCCTCCTCTACAGTTCAGAGGCTGAAGGACCCATCACCAAGGAGAATCAGGACTCTTCACAGAGGAGTAGGCCTCAGCTTAGCTGACAAGGGCCCATGGCAGAGGCACCACAGCGCACAGTGTAACTGGTGGCGGTGTGCTCCGTAGGGTCCATCTGCGTCTCCTTTCGTCATGTTCCCAAGTCCATCCCTGACCCCACAGTGTCACCCAGCCAGGGTCAAGGAACAGGCTTCACTGCGAAAGGGAAAACCTACCTGGCTGAGTTGCCAAGAAGGCATCGTTCCCCCGGGTCTCCTGTCATCCTACAGAGAGGCAGGGCTAGTTCTGGGCTCTGCTGAACCCACTGTGTGGCTTTGAGTTCCTGTGTTATTCTGCCTTAGCATAGGACAAGGAGGAAGAAGCATTCTTATCAATGAGGCAGTTCCACTTGGGGTCCCAGTGCCTACAGAAGCTGTTTAGAGTGTCAGCTACCTGGGACTTAGGCCTTCGGATCCATGTGAAGGGTCGGCTTTCTCCTGTGAGGGAAGGAAGCCACCATGCTGAAAGTAACTGATCTGGCCACCTGCCCCAGGCAGCTTGCTGTCCAGGCCAAGTCAGCTCTGAGGCCACCCTCAGGTAATCCTGCTGCTTGCACTACAGCGGTTGGTTAAGAGTTTGGACCCCAGAAATGGAGAACTCAGTTCAAATCCCAGCTTCCCCACTTACTAGCTTTGTGACTGTAGGCCCTTGACTTCTCTAGGCCTCAATATTCTAAAATATGAGATTCATTCTGTATAGGATTGTAGTGAGAATTAAGAAAAGAAGCCATTTAGCACATGGTAAATGTTTAGTGAGCATTAGCTGAAAAAGAAAGAGGATAGGGAGAACACTGAGTGGGTGAAGGCCTGTCCAGGACCAGCAGGTGGGCTGGCCTTGCCAGGGAAAGGTCTGTTCTGAGGGAAATGGGACTGGGTTTGTTGCCGACCCTTAGTGTGAGGCCAAGAACCATCCTCCAGTCCAGCTGGGGCTATTGAAGCTTCCTCTGTCAAACCGTGATATGCAAGGGGATTTTTAGGAAAAACAGCATGGTGGTAGGCATTCCCCGTGGATTCAAGGATAAGAAATTAAAAACAGGAAGACTGCCAGTTCATTTTGAAGCAGTTCATTTTGCAGGAAGCTGTGGATTCGAACTTTGTGGACTTGGACTTCCATCCTGCCTGCCATCAGCCCTCATTCCTTAGGGACAGCCTGGGTACCACATGCCTCAGATCTTAGTCCTCTGCTGCTGTTCTTCATTATGTGCTTGATTGGAGGCTTAACTTTGTAAAAAAAAGTTTAGAAAGTAATCAGAATTATCTTTAATAAAGCACCGTGACAGATAAAAACAACATAAATGGCATTTCTCTGAAATGAGTTTTGCTGACTTCTCATTAAGTTGAATTGGCAGCAGCTCAGAAACGGTGCTTTCCTTGTGTAAGAAATAATAATTATTTTTAATGTAGCAATCCAGAATTATCTAAAAATTTGCAGGGTCTTGTTTAGCATTCTGTTTTCTAGCCCTGTCTAGCATAGTACTTGTTAAAAACTAACTGCTTTCTCAAGAAATGATGGATGGATGGATGGTTGGATGGATGGATGGATGGATAAGTGAATGGGTGGTTGGGTGGGGGGTTGTGTAGATGGATGGGTGAGAGGATGGATAGACGAAAGATGGATGGATGGATGAACTATTGGTCTGAAAAGGAATTCAGAATTATTGGGCCTTCTTCCACTGGATTGTGATTGATTGTGTATAGTTGTCTAATGTGTCTTTCATCATCACTACGATGGACCGTGGGCCTTTGGGGCCTCTTGTGCCTCTGTTTTTCTCACTGAGGTTCCTACCTCAGTGCCTAGAATAGTCTTTCATTAAGTAAGTGAATCTACCTCTAAAATAAAGCAAAGTATCAAAGGATTTTGAGAGAGTACATCACCAGTAAAGGATTCTATTCTGGCCTTGAGCTACTCACTTAAGATCTCTAAACCTTAGCTTCCTAATTTGTAAAAATGTGCATAGCACCTATTTTGCCAAAAAAATAATAGGTTAAAATGTAATACAAAATAACTTCCAGGTTATCATACTCACATCTGCTGTATCTGCAACTAAGGGGGGCTGTGCTTCCTGGGTGTCACATAAAACCCTTCATAGCTATGAGGCTGCGGGAGACCACTGCCAGTGAAGGAGCAACACTTTCCATGGGGAAACGAGGAGGCATGGAGAGTCAGCTGAAAAAGAAACTGTTACTTTGGGGATATGTATCAAGTTATAAAACTAGAAATTTCTGGCAATATATGTATTGTGCACTCCTGTCCCAACTGTTTTCTGTTAAAATACCAAATAAATAACTTTTAAGAGAATCATTCAATATTTTGCGTAACTTGTTGATGATCCTTATGGCAGCCAGCTGTTGTGTGGACCACTTGGATATGTAGAAAATGAACATTCCAGCAAGAGGATGGATAACTCAGACACCTCACTGCCATTCTAAGCATGCACCACAAAAACAATGGATTGCTATTTGGGGCTTAAATTCACCCGATGATGTAAGAAGCAATATCTGGGGCTAGACTGTAATTCCTTGGCATTAAATAGGAAACTCAATTTTCCTAAGCACATGTGTGGCTTAGTGGCATCTGATGTGAAAATGGCCATGTTGCTCCGTCCTTTGCTTCTAGTGGACTTGCTCTGCATTTACTGTCTGTGTCCAATTAAGGAAAAGCGGAGAGCTCAACATTCAGAAAACTCATTCCTCCTGTCACTAAATTAATAGACTGGCCTTGGTTTCGGGGGAAGATGGGAAAATATGGAACTTCATTTCCATTTTTTTATTACGATTAAGAAAAACATATGAGTTTTGCCCATTTATCAGCAATGGTATCACCTTGCAATTTACTATTTTCCATACTCGTAGGAGCTTATTATAAAGCAAAACACCTTGAAACATCATCAAACATCCTTTCTGAGTGTTACCTATTTGAAGTTCATGTGATATCCTCAGGGAGAGAACCATGAATCAGAACTGATAATTGGAACCATTAATAAGATAGAGAAGCTCTTTTCTTGAGAAGGCAGTGTGATGTGGCAGAAAAAAGGATATGTTTGTGAGTCCAGAGATCTCCTTCCCATTCCTAATACTGTTACTCAGTCAGCGGCCAGATTTTATCACACTGGACATAGGCCATTTTAAGATTTAGGGAAAGAAAAATGCAGTTATAATAATGATGCTTGGTGTAAGGTTAGAATAAATTTTAAACGTTTGTGGTCGACCAAAAGTACTAGGTCTTTTTTGTGACTTCCCAGTAAGTCCTTCCATGTGATCCTGAGCAGGTTTACATGGTGAGAAGGAGTTTACTGGAGACACTCTCTCATGTTACTTCCTATCTCACACAGAGGCACCAACACCCTTTTGTAGTGAATTTTCTTCTCCAGGATGATGTGTAGTGAACGGCCTTGCTTCCTCTCTCTTCAAGAGTGATTTCCTCTGGAGCAAAGTGCAGATCTATGTACAATCAGCTGTCATAAAAATATTGTCTCCAGGATGAGAGTGGGGCAGGTTTGCTGGAAGCCCATCATCGAGAATGGGGGTTTTCTAACCTCAGGATTCTCCTCTGGCAATGCCACCCACTACATGTGCATGTACGGCCTGACCTTTGTCTGTGTGGGAACTGGGGCTCAGGGTACCAGTGCCAGGACACCAGTGCCAGGACACTGTCTGTTATTGGTGCTGGGAGTGATATGCTTTGCCTCTTTCTTCTGCCTGCATCCCTGAATTGGGAATAGGCTAACTTCTTAGCTTTCAAATAGGGTAAAACCTCAGAGTCCTCCTAGGTCCTGACAAGTTGAGTCTGAACATGCCAATTTTAAAGTAAGAAATCAGCTGGGCAAGGTGACTCACACATGTAATCCCAGCACTGTGGGAAGCTGAGGCAGGAGGATTGCTTGAGCCTAGGAGTTTGAGACCAGTCTGAGCAACATAGTGAGACCTAATCTCTACAAAAAAATCAAAAAATAATTCTAACATGGTGGCGTGTGCCTGTAGTACAGCTACTTGGGAGGCTGAGCTCGAAGGATCACCTGAGCCCAGGAGGTGGAGGCTACAGTGAGCCATGATCATGCCACTGCACTTCAGCCTGGGCAACAGAATAAGAACCCCAACCCAAACAAACAAACAAACAAGTAAATAAGTAAGTAAATAAAAATAAAGAGCCTGATGAAGTTACGCACCTAATACGATGTGCAATTGCAGGTAACTTCCAGCATAAAAGAGGGGGTCAGAACTAAAGATATAAAAGGTGACTTTATGATTTCTTGCCAAACAGCCCTACTCCTTTCATCACACTGAAATATTGGAAATCTGTGGACAGTGCACTCTGAGTTTGTGAGACATGAAGCTAGAAGAAGCAAGTTTCTCTGGCCATACATTCTTAGCTTCTTTGCCTTGGCATTCCATCCTTGTTGCCTTTGCATTTATCTAGAGTTCAGGGGAAGTCAGAGTCTCTTTGCGTGAAGAAAATATGTCCTTTCTTTCTACAGACTGAGGAATGTCGAAGTAGTAACAAGCAGCAACATATCCCTTCCACGGGGAATGGAAAACCGGCTGTTGCTGAATTCTGCTTTGTGCAGTTCCAGGCTGCTTGCAGTAGCCAATGTGGATACATAATTGAAACCTTCGGTCTGTGGTGTAATATAGCTGGTGCAGTAGGCAAAGGTGAATTTTAGGCATTTTAAAGGACATTGGGAAAGGAAAATAGTCCATTAATTTTTACTGGAGTGTTCATTTAAGTGTCTTCTGTGAAAATCAATGTAAAATTTCACTGCCATTCAAAATGGAAAGTGGTTTGAAGATCACTACTCCAAACTGCCCTAAATTGTTGCATTTTTAAACAGGCTTTGAGTTATGCCCTTACCTCATAAAGTTAGCTTTTCAGATTGGATTATTGCCATATGGATGCAGTCACAGGAAAAATAAATTTGTGACGGTCTGAATTCTCCTTCTGCATTTATTATTTAAACTACTCGTAACCTTTTCCTAGGTCAGTGATCATCTTGCAGATTTGCTTTTATTCCTATGCCTCAGAGAATAAAAATTCCTTTCTTTATGAGTATTATTTATAAGTTAAATGTTACTTTTCCACTTACATTAGTAATCTTAAATTATTTACTGCTTTGGAATCCATATGTTATACAGTTACCAGATGAAAGCTGTCACATGAGTGAATGTATTTGTTCTAGTGTGTTGTTCACTAAAGTAGCTGGTTTAGGGTTCATGGCAAAAAAGAAAAAGTGTTCTAAAGGGCAGAAAAGAGCGGAGAAGAGGCCAGGTGGTTCATGTCAACATCTGCTGTGCTGTGGCTGGTGCCAGCTGGCCTGTGGCAGTTTCTTCTAAGCCTGAAACAACCACTTTCACCCTTCCGCCTCCTATTTTGCTTCATTCATTCAATCCTGGGTGGGATTGGTTTGGGTGGAGAAACAGAACACTATTTAAGACAAGAAAAATGGTGTCTTCCTCTCTAGCAGAGAGCAAAGGTGTAACAATACCTCTTGTATTTTATGGGCAAATATTATCTTTTTATTTTTTTAATGAGATAGGAGTCTTGCTGTGTTGCCCAGGCTGGTCTTAAACTCCTGAACCCAAGCAATCTTTCCTCCTCAGCCTCTTGATTAGCAGGGATTATAGGCGTGCACCACCATGCCTGGCTGAAAAGATTATCTTGAACTACTAAAGAAGTTCCTTCCATAATTACTTATACAAAATTAATAATGAAACCCTGAGTTATATAAACAACAAAACTTACATGTAATTGATAATCATGCCAATCTAAACTATGTGAGAGTCAAAAATCTCATACAATTATGAACATTTTAATTCATTGTTAAATATTTTTAAGTATAGATAAATAATTAAAGCTAAACTGGCGGATGTAGCCATGTTAAGTCTTGTCCTTGGGCTGGTAAATTTAGTCTGAGGCCTTGGGTTGATTTTCCCAGGCTGATATTTCAAAAGTGTCATAGTCTTTCCTTTTGAGAATCTTTCACTTACTTTTTCAGTTATTCCAAAGTCATCTGGAGGGAGATCTCTGTCAAATCAAGCTTTGGTGGAAATTCCTGCTTTTTTGGATGTTATACTCTAGTAGGGAAACATAGCTATTCATGGCATTATATTTATTCCTTTGTTAATGGATCATAACATATAGATGATAGATTGGTGACAAGTGCCAGGAACATAGATAAAGTGGACTGAAGGGCTTATTAAGAAAGGGGTCTCTGAAAGTGAAATTTCAACAGAGGCCAAAGGATGTGCGGGAATGACTATGCAGATATTTGGAAACAGGTGTTCTAGAAAGAGGGAGCAGCGAGCACCAGGCACCTGGTAGAAGCACATGTTTGGCATCTTGAGGAACTATGAGGGGACTGGGTGGTTGGAACACAGTGAACGAGGAGAAGTAGAGGAGACGAGGTCAGAGGAGTGGAGTCAGCGTGGGTGTGGAGGATAGTTCCATGGCAGGCCTTGCGGAGACTTTCACACCAAATAGGGAGGGAGGCCGTGGGAGGGCTTGGAGACAAGGAGGAAGATGGTCTTGCTCAGGTCTTAAGCAGTGCTGGACAACAGCACTTTCTGTGATAATGGAAATATTCTAAATTCTGCAGGGGCTGCCAATGTTAATGACTACCAGTAAGGTGACCACTGACCATTTGCGGCTATTGAGCACTTGAAATGTTGCCAGTGCACCTGAGGAACTGAATTTTTAAATTTAATATCATTTTAATTTAAGTAGCAAAATGTGACTAGTGGCTAGCACATTGGGCAGTGCAGTTTTATAGTTTCACTGGCTGCTTTGTGGAGAATAGTATGTAGGGAGTCAGAGACAGAAGCAGGGAGATTTAGGAGTGCAGACCTAGGGGTTAGTCTTTTTTTAAGGTGGCAGGGGTAAAGGGATAGCTAATAAATATGTTAGGCTTTACATGTCATATGGTCTACATCTACTCAAGTGTGCCATTGACAATACGTAATGAACTAGCATAGTTGTGTTTCAATAAAACTTTATTTATTGTGGGTGGAATTTGACCCAAGGCTGCAGCTGCCAACCCCTGGTATGGACAAGAAGTGTAATGACCAAGCTATATTTCAGAGGTAGAGTTGGCAGGATTTTTTGGTGAATTACGTGTGTGATGTTAAAGAGAGAAAAGACTCAAACAAATAACTTGAAGGTGTTTTGCCTCCATATTTAACAAAATTGAGTTATCATTTACTGTGATGAGAAAAACTTGGACGAGAGCAGATTTAGGAGGCGAACCTGTGATGAACTAACTTGGCTTTAGGTTTAAGATGTCCGTCAGGCATCCAAGGCAGTTTGGAGCTGAGGAGACTGGTCTGGATGCAGCCATATATTTGATAGTTATAAAAAATAAGCCGGGCTCAGTGGCTCAGCCTGTAATCCCGCGCCTTGGGAGGCTGAGGTGAGTGGAATGCCTGAGCCCGCGGGTTTGAGACCCGCCTGGGCAACTTGGCGAGACCTCATCTCTACAATAAATCAAAAACCAGCTGGGCGTCGTAGCGCACGCCAGTAGGTCCAGCTACTTGGAAGGCTGAGGTGGCCGGGAGCGGCCACTGCACTCCAGTCTGGGCGACAGAGTGAGACTCCAACTCAAAACAAACAAACAAACAAACAAAAAAAACAGGTGTGAGCCACTGTGCCCACCCACCATTATTTTTTATAACTATCAAATATATGGCTGCATCCAGACCAGTCTCCTCAGCTCCAAACTGCCTTGGATGCCTGACGGACATCTTAAACCTAAAGCCAAGTTA
>CAUYQG010130927.1:0-21606 GCA_963574415.1 Tarsius wallacei
TTGTGTTCCATTCACCTGAAATTTTGTTTCCCATTCTCTTAGTCTATGAGTGTCCTTTCTGGTGAGAGGAGTCTCTTGGAGACAATATATTGTTGCCTCATGCTACTTTATCCATTTTGCCATTCTATGTCTTTTCAGTGGTGCATTTAGTCCATTCACATTCCCACTAATTATTGAGATGTGAGAGTTTATCCCTGCCATTAGGTTCTTACAGAGTTTGTTGTTGTTGCTGTTATTTGTTTGTTGTCTTTCTTTTGATTTTTGGATTGATTCATGTGTGTTTTCAATATTTTTCCTGCATTCTTGGGATGAGTGTTGTCATTCTTTTTTCCTTTCTTCTGTGTTTAATACTTTCTTGCGTGTTTCTTGTAGAGCTGGTCTGGAGGCAGCATAAACTCTTAGGGATTGAATGTCTGGGAAGGATTTTAATTCTCCATTACTGATGAAGCTTAGCTTAGCTGGGTAGGTAATTCGTGGTTGAAATTGTTTATCTTTGAGAACTTTGAAGATTGGGTTCCAAGCTATCCAAGCCTGAAGTGTTTCTATAGATAATTCTGCTGCTGTTCTAATTGGTCTTCCCCAGTAGGTAGTCTGACCTTTTTCTCTTGCTGCCTTTAGGGTTTTTTCTTTTACGCCTACTTTGTGTAAGCAAATTACTATGTGTCTAGGAGTTAGTCTTTTCTTTTGTTGTTTTTCAGGGGTTCTCTGAATCTCTTGTGTTTGAATGGTTGCATCACTGATGAGCTGAGGGAAGTTTTCTTGGATAATTTCATGGAATGTTTGTTCCAGGGTGGTCTCTGTCTCTCTATCTGCCTCAGGGGTTCCAATTAATCTTAGATTTGGCCTCTTGAAATAACCACTCATCTCTTGGAGCTTTTTTTCTGTCTTTTTAATCTTCTTTTCTATGTTTTTAACAGTTTGGGTTAGTTCCATATTTTGGTCCTCAAGTTCTGAGATTATTTCTTCTGCTTGATTAATTCTGCTCTCCATGTTTATCAGTTTGTTATTTATTTCATTCACTGTATTCATTATTGCTGTTATCTCAGTTATCAACTCCTTCATTCTTTCCTTTTATCTCTCCTCATTTCTATTTATTCTCTCTATTAATATCTTGATATCTGAGTTTGTGGTTTGAGACCAGTCATTCGGGGGATTCTTCATTGTTTTCGTTTCAAAGTCTGTATTCTCAGTGGTTGACCTCCCAGAGGTCTGTGTGAGACTCATATTCTTCCTTTAGTTTTTCTTCATTTGTGTAGCTTTTCCTCCCCCTTTTTTTTAACCTCTTCTTTAATTCTGTTGTTCAGTGATGGTGGGGTAGCTTTTACTTCTGTTTGCTCAATATCTTATTCTTCCTTATGTAGATCCTCTAGCTTTATTCAATTCTGAAGCTGGACTGGGAGTGGGGGAGCTATACTTTTTGCAGTTTCGAAATTTAATTGGGGGGGGAGCTGTGATTCAGAAACTATCTGCAGATCCCAGTACTCGCTGACAGGTGTGTGGGCCCCTGGAACTCACTTCCCACCACTTTACAATCTGTCCATGTAGTAGAGGTATATGTTTGCCCCCGAAAGCAAAATGAGGTAAAGGAAAAAGGAAAAGAATGGAAAAAGGAAGGAGAAAGATGAGAGAAAGGTGAAGAGAGAGAAGAAGAAGAGGGAAAACAGGTGTACCAATTAACAAATGAAAAGAGACACAAAGACAGAAAAGATTTTTTAAAAATGCAGACAATCATACAAACACACAAACCAACAAAGCCTCCCTATTGATGTATTTGCCCTCAAAAATACCCATAAACAAACAGGAAATCTTTTTTAAAAAACATTAAAATAACAGAAACCAAAAAAGTATGAAAGTAATCAAAAACAGAAAGAGAGAAAAAAAACTGAAACAACAACAAAAAAAACTCACTCTGCCACCATTCCTGTAAATCCAGCTTCCTTTCAGCTTGCATTAAGAGGAGTTTCTGGTCTCCGGCTCCTCCCCTCTGCTCTCAGCACAGGCTGATAGAGTTGCTCACAGCATTGGTCAGATGCCCCACGGACTACTGTGGGAGGAGGGTAGATCAGATCTGGACTCACCCAGCTTGCTGTCCACTACTGTCAAGTCTCCCACTCAAATCTGACGTGTCTGTGCCTGTTCCAGAATGGGAGAGGGGTGTCTGTCTCTCCGAGTTTGATGAGGAGATAACCTAGGTCCCAGGTTGGAGGCTGGGTGGAGCTGGGCAGGGCAATGCAGGTCTTTGCCTGGTCCCAGGACAGAGAAAATGGTGCCAATCAGCATTTCCTCATCAGAGGCAGGGCTCCTCTCCAGTCCTCTGTGACCTGCTCTCTTCATGGATCCTAGGGCTCCTGCCACTCTGCTGTCACAGGTGATGGTGTAGACCAGGTGCCCAGGTGGTGAGGATCAGCTGTTTTCCACTGCCTCTTTTCAGGAGAGCCCCAAGAACAGCAGATGATCCAAAAACTTATTATTGTTAAGATTTCAATATTATCCAAAGAAATCTGCAGAGTCAATACAATCCTTACCAAAATCCCAATGGCATTTTTTGCAGAAATAGAAAAACCCATTCTACAATTCATATGGAATCTCACAGGATCCCAAATAGCCAAAAACAATATTGAAAAAGAAGAACAAAGTTGGAGGACTCACAGTTCCTTATTTCAAAATTTATTACAAAGCTACAGTAATAAGAATAGTATGGTATTGGCATAAAGACAGACAGACATATAGACAAATGGAACATAAAAGAGAGCCCAGAAATAAACCCTTTCATATGGTCAAATAGTTTGTGACAAGGGTATCAGAACCATTCAATAGAGAAAGAACAGTCTTGTCAATAAATGGTGCTGGGAAAACTGGATATCCACTTGCAAAATATATATAACCTCTATCTAATGCCACATACAAAAATGAACTCAAATAGATTAAAAACCTAAACATAAGAGCTAAAATGATAAATCTCTTAGAAGAAAACATGAGAGGAGCTTTCATGACATTGGATTTCAAAATGACTTATTGAATATGACACCAAAAGCAAAAGAACAAAAACAAAAATAGCAAAAGGGACTTCACCAAAATTAAAACTTTTTTGCATCAAAGGACACTATCAACAGAGCAAAAAAGTAACCCACAGAATGTGAGAAAATAGTTTCCAATTATATATATGATAAGGGATTAGTATCCAGAATATAGAGAGAATGCCTAAAACTCAACGACAACAAAACCCACAATATCCAAGTCAAAAATGGGCAAAGGACTTGAATAGCTATTTCTCCATAATATATACAAATGACCAATAAGCCCATTAAAAGATGTTCAACAGCACTTAACATTATGGAAATGCAAATCAAAACCACAGCGAGCTACCACTCCATATCCATTAGGATGGCCATTATCTAAAAAACAGAAAACAACACACGCTGATATGGAGGTGGAGAAATTAGAATACTTGTGCACTGCTTATAGGAATGTAAAATTGTGAAGCTACTGAAAACAGTATGATAGCTCCTCAAAAATGTAAATGTAGAGTTACTGTTTAAATCAACAATTCCACTTCTCGGTGTATACACGAAAAATAAAAGCAGTGACACAAACAGATTTGTATACCAATGTTCATAGGAGCACTATATACGACAGCCAAAATGCAGAAACAATCCAAATGTCTATCAAGAGATGAATGGCTAGATGAAGGGTAGCCTATATATCAATGAAATATTATTCTGCCTTCAAAAGAAATTAAATTCTGATACATCATACAATAAGTGAAATAAGCCAAACAGAAAAGGACAAATACGAAATGATTCCACTTTCATGAGGCACCTCGAGTAGTCAAATTCACAAAGTACAAAGCAGAAAAGTGGTTATCAGAGGCTGGGGGAAGGAGGAATACGGAGTTATTGTTTAATGGGTACAGAGCTTCAGTGAGAGATGATGAAAAAGTTCTGGAAATGGATAGTGGTGATGGTTGCACAGCTAGGTAAATGTACTTAATGCCACTTAACTGTACAATTAAATCGTCAAAATGACAAATTTATGTTATGTATGTTTTACCACAATAAAAAAGGAAGAAAAGTAAAATCTCTCACTACTCTGCAAATTTTTAAATATAACACTACACCATACTATTTTTCTGGTCAATAAACATAAATCTAATTAATCCTCTTTTCAATACATCATATAAATATACAATATATTACAGAAAGGGCATTCTATAATATATTTAACTATTCCCATATTGAAAGACATTTGCTATATTACACAATGCTGCAATAAGAATCTTTAAGGTTCGGCTGGGTGCAGTGGCTTATCCCTGTAATCCCAGCACTTTGGAAGGCAGACAAATTGGTGAGACTTCGTCTCTACAATAAATCAAAAAAGTAGCTGGGAGTGGTGGCACATGCCTGTAGTTCCAGCTATTTGGAAGGCTGATGTGGAAGAATCACCTGAGCCCAGCCCAGGTCGAGGCTGCAGTAGCCATGAACGTGCCACTGCATTCCAGCCTGGGTAACAGAGTGAGACTTCAACTAAAAAAAGAATCTTTAAGATTCTTATTATCTATTAGTTCTATATAGTGGAATCCCCAAACTGTGATTATTGGGCAAAGTAAATGGTATATTTAGGTTTTTCTTTAACCCATCTTTAATATATGTTTGTTGATAGAGCAAAGCAGGAGGTGAGGTTTTCTACTTTAGTTGGGATACGGATTTAGCTACAAGTAACAAAAGTCTCAAATGCCTGTGACTTACACAAGATATGTTATTAATCTTTCTCTTAACAGTCTGGAGGTGGGCATTCCAGCGGGCACCAGTTTAATAGTCTACACTAGTGTGGAGACTACTATGTGAAATCATCCAATAATCCATCCTCCTTTTACCCTCTTGCTCTACCATTGGTCCAGATGGCTCACCATCAGGTCCACACTCCAGTCAGTCAGAGAGGGGAAGGTAAGAAGATGGACACACCTCCTTTCTTTCAGAACATTCCCCAGAATTCCCCTGTATTACTTCCACTCACAGCTCATTGGCCTGAACTTAGTCATATAACCCCTTCTAGCTCAGAAGAAGTCTAGGAAAAATATTTATTCTGGGTGGCCATGTGCTCAGCTTGTATCAATGATATCCAAGGAATGATTGGGTAAGAGCAACCCTATGACAAGAACTTACGAAAGGACAGCCAATTTTACTAACAGCACTTATTAAATAAACCACTCCCCATTGAATTAAAATACCATCCTTGTGTTTACAAAGGTCCACATAAAATTTGATCTATTTTAGAACACTCATTTGTCTCACTGTTATAATAAGACAGCCTGATAATCATTGTTGGCTGGTATTATTGTATTATCTTTTAGTTTATTTATTATTGATTTACCTTTTGTTAACTACTTGACTGAAGCTGTTTGATTACATTGTTTTTACAAATCAAGTTAGGCACACTAATTTTTTTTAAACTGGTTTGTCCTGGAACCTGGTTATTATAATCTGAGTCAGAGATAATGTTCTCAGTTCTGATTTTTCAATATTAAAAAGTATCTCTACTCACCAGGAACTATACAATTAAGAAAACATAAGGAAAGAACACATTACTTAAGAAAAAGCCAGCCCTTAAAGAGTATCTGGTGACAGAGAACAAATAGCCTTTCCCAGTGACAGCTTCCAGGACTCCACCTTAACCACCATTCCAATAACAATGCGTGTGAGCAAATGCCAGGAGGAAGCCTGGCAGTTAAATAAGTTCCTGAGCTGACAGGAAGTTAAAACGTGCTCACCCAGCTCCCAGCTGTGGCAAAAGCTCCCAGCTGTTGCACAACCTCCATCTAGGGGCTCGGCTAGCCTTTTAACTGGTGGCCCTGCCTCCTGGACATTGTCCCCTCCCACTAGTTCCCATTCTGTTTTACAGAGGAAAGACCTGCTCCAGTTATTGCCTTATCTTTCCAAGTGACTTTCTTTGACTTTACAGAAAAGTTATTTGGTCAAAAGAAGCTGCACTTGGGGGTGGGTGTGGTGGCTCACGCCTGTAATCCCAGCACTTTGAGAGGTAGAGGCGAGAGAATTGCCTGAGCCCAGGGGTTCAAGGACAGTGTGGGCAACTTTGCAAGACCTCATCTCTACAATTAATCAAAAACTTAGCCTGGTGTGGTGGCACACGCCTATAGTTCCAGCTTCTTGGAAGGCTGGGTCGGAAGGATCGCCTGAGCCCAGCAGGTCAAGGATGTGGTAGCCATGAGCATGCTAGGCGACAGAGTGAGACTGACTCAAGAAGAAGAAAGAGGAGGAGAAGGAGAAGAAGCTGCACTTGGGATCCCACACAAACACCCTTCTATGAAGCCTTTTCTGGGTGCCAGCGACCTCAACAGTGGAATAAGCTAGATGGCATCTTTGAGCTCTAGACCTACGACGGTTCTCAGTCCTCACAAGTCACCTGAGAATCTTTTTTTAAAAAAAGCAGAATTTATTGAGACGACAGAAAAGCTCCCACAGAGGGAGGGAATCCAAGGGGGTTGCCCGAGAATCTTTTTTTTTTTTTTTGAGTTGGAGTCTCACTCTGTCGCCCAGACTGGAGTGCAGTGGCCGCTCCCGGCCACCGCAGCCTCGACTTGCTGGGCTCCGGCGATCTTTCCGCCTCAGCCTTCCAAGTAGCTGGAACTACAGGAGCGTGCTACGACGCCCGGCTGATTTTTTGATTTATCGTAGAGATGAGGTCTCGCCAAGTTGCCCAGGCGGGCCTCGAACCCGCGGTCTCAGGCAATCCACTCACCTCAGCCTCCCAAAGGCGCGGGATTACAGGCTGAGCCACCGAGCCCGGCTCCGAGAATCTTTTAATAGGTGCATCTACCAGGACTCCCCTGGAGATTCTTATCTTATCAGCAGGTCTGATGTACAATCTTAGCACTTGCGGCCTTTTAATGTCCTCAGGGATGATGAGCAACACACAGGCTGCAGAGCCATTCCATAAGGGCCAATCAACCTTGAGGTTACAGATGAGGGCACCACACTACAAAGAAAATCATGCATTTATCTGCAGAAAACCAGCTTCTCTGGCACAGTGACTTTGCGTCATAGCTCTATCGCCAGCACCTAGAGCAATGCCTACCTGTTCAATTTGTTTTCAGATGAGCACATGGCAGATCTGTTGAATGAATGAACGAACGAATGAACGAATGAATGAATGAACCATGTGATACTCAAAGTTAGCCAGCAAGCTTAAACTGGAAAAAACTGGATTCCAGTCCTGGATGTACTACCACTGGAGATTTCCTTTGCTGCTGGGAGACCATGGCTCTCTTCCCGTGTGTTCTCGGTGGTTCTTTGGCTTGGGAAACAGTCCTTCCCAGCGACAACCTCTGTTCTAATCCGGGCCGCCTCCCAGTCCCTGTGATTGTTTTGCATCGTAGGAGGTCACAGCTGGTCGCAGTCCCCGGGGTGACCCAAGAACTGGACTCTGCTGAAGCACACACCTTAGGGAGTGCCCAGGGCCGGGGACATCTCCGAGGGAGGGTCGGGGCGTGGAAGGAAGTGCCGGCCAGGCGACACGGGCGCAAGGTGCACGCAAGCTGGCATGGGCCTGTGAGGACTTTCAAGGGTGAAACGCGTGGGCGACGGCCGGGCGCAGCGGGGCGGGGCGGGCGCGAGTTTGCACCTGCTCCCGGGCGGCCACACTAGGCGCGCAGCGCGGGCCGCGGACCGCTCCGAAGCGCTTGGCACAGGTCAGACGTCTGTACGGGTGGGGGTGGGAGGTCAGATTCCGAGGAGGGCTCGGAGGGAAAGAGGGGCAGGTGGAGCGGGGAGGGGATAGGGAGCTGCTAAAGAGGGGGACTCCGATGAAGAGGGGGCTCTGACGGGGAGGAGACTCGGGTGGGGAGCGGCGCTTGGACAGGGACCCAGGCTTGGCTAAGAGAGGAGCCGAAGGGCTCTAGGGCGCCGCTGCCGCTGGAGTCGCAGAAGCCCGCCTGGGAGCCCCTCGGGGCGGCGGAGCGGGCGCGCCCCCCACGGCTCCCACCCTCGCCCCGCGCGCCCGTGTCCCTCCAGCAACCCTGGAATGAATATCGCTCAGTGTCCCCGACGAGTCGGGTCGCCCGCGTTCCGGGTGACCCGAACGTGTGAAGCCCCAGAAGGCGCCGACGGCCACGGAGGGTCCCAGGACACCCCGCCCGGGGTGACGGCTCGCGTCCGACCCGGAGACCCTGAACTGTGTCCAGAGCTGTGTCCAGTCTGCTCTCATATCTCTGGGCACTTGGATCCCTACTGTTGTTCCTCGTTAGCTCCGATCCTCAAATACACAAACCAAATACCTCCCTCGGGCCAGGAAGCCCGGAATCTAATCATACGAGGCCAGGCGACTGACGAAGTCCCTGGAGCCATTGTTTAGCTTCCGATAATAAAGCAATGACTAGAAACGGGTGTCATGAGCACCCGAGAGGCTTAAGGGGTGACCCACCTGGGTCCAGAAGAGTGGCCTCCGGAGACCTGATCCAGCCCTATACGCAAGGAATATTTGTGTTTCAGCCAGGGAAACCTAGCACTTTATTGAAATCGAAATCATTTAAATTTGAGGACAGGCAGCTAAAATGGCAGGAATGTCCATTTCCTTCACATTTTCTTCAGTCACCTCTGCGGTGCCTGCGTTTTCCTCCTCCTGGGGCCATCGCGGCATGGCCCACCCATGTCTCTGCCTGGCTTTCAAGGTGGCATGGCCTAGACTGACAGGGCTGCAGCGTCTTACCTGAGGTCTTACACTCATGTTGATAGAAGTGAGGCTTACTGCTCATGAGACCGTGTACTGTTTTAACCAGTTGTGCAAGTCTTCAATCCCAGTCCGGACGGCAGGGCGGAATGAAAACAAATTGAACAGGTAGGCCGAGGTGAGAAGGAGAAGATTGCCTGAACTCACGGGTTCAAGACCAGCCTGGGCAAATTTGCGAGACCTCATCTCTACAATAAATCAAAAAATTAGCCGGACGTGGTAGTGCGCCCCTGTAGTTCCGGCTACTTGGAAGGCTGAGGCGGAGGGATCGCCGGAGCCCAGCAGGTCGAGGCTGCGGTGGCCGTGAGCGTGCCACTGCACTCCAGCGTGGGCGACGGAGTGAGACTCCAACCCAAAAAAAAAAAAAAAAAAAAACAGTCTGGGTGTCACGGCAGGAAGCACCAGGAAGAAGAGCAGGCCGGGTCAATAGCTGTGAGGTGGGACCAGTGAGCTTCAGACATCCCTCTTCACGACCCAGGGTTTCTTGGCTTAATGACGACGTGGTCACTCTGTGTTCCTAGGATATCTGGGGAAAGATATGGAATTGTTATAAAGGCTTTGTTGAATATGGCCTCTTGGTTTTAAAGGGGGAGAGTGCCTGAGATAAGCAAAAGGCGAGGCATTATCTCTGGTTATGCATTATTTGTTCTGATATTGCAGGAGTCAAGCATTCGATTTCCTTCTTTTTAAAGAGCTTTGATTTCTTCTCTTCCTTGGAAAATGCAAATAGTCCCACCACTTACTTATCCTCATACTACACATTCTTCCTTATATTCTGTGGGTTCCTCCTGCGTCCTGTGGGTAGATGTTGGTTGTGACCACCTGCAAGAAGCTGTTGAATCTCACATTCAGCATCATTTATTCTACTTGAGGTCTCCCCCCAAGATGTTCTTGGTTAATGGCTCTGGTTTAATGTTTCACAAATGAAACTTTGAAATAGGATTTGGGCAAGACTGGAGGAGAAAAGGAGTTTTGAGATAGGAGGAGAAAATCGGTTAAGAGGGAAAGAAAGACTTTTTTTTTTTTTGAGTCAGGTCCTCACTCTGTTGCCCAGGCTGGAGTGCAGTGTCACAAAGCATGGCTTTCCACAACCTCAACATTCTGGGCTCAAGTGATCCTTCTACCTCGGCCTCCTGAGTAGCTGGGACTGCTGGCGTGTACCACCACACCCAGCTAATTTTCTGATTTTTTTTTTTTCAGAGACGAGATCTTGCTATGCTGCCTAGGCTGTTCTCAAGCTCCTGGACTCAAGTAATCCTCTCACCTTGATCTCTCAAAGTGCTAGGATGACAGGTGCGAGCCACTGCACCTGGTTGACTTCTGTTTTTTACCTCCCCACTACCTTTAAGATAACATCAACTGCCTTGCTTAACTGTACAAAGTACAGATGTTACCTGTGTTGGGTATAATCAAAGGATTATCTCTTTTCCTCAAATACATCTGCTTGTTGAAAATGGGTGAGGATAGTTTCACCATAAAGCCACTCCCATAGCCAAAGTCCCTACTGCTACAAAACTTTTTTATTGTAAGAGAATTGAAGTCACTGTGTGTCATCAACTAATGGGTGCATGTGCAAACACATTTCATACTTGTTTCTATAGACAGTCATAAGACAAACACTAGATTATTCTTAATACTAGACTATCCTGAATATGTACAACTAGAGGTCGCAAATAAGTGCTATAATCCCTATACTTCATTTGTACTGTTAGCTTGTAGCATTTAAACAGTAAGCCTTCTCCCCCTAAAACCTTCGCTGAGGCTAGAAACAAAGAGATTGGAATTTTAGCTGTTTTTGTTTCTCTTATCTGTTCTCTTGTGTAAAAGTTAAATGGCCACAAGGTTCACTACTGATGCAAGAGGGAGTTAAAAAGACCTATCAGCTTCCTGTGTGTGATACAGAATTAAACTGAAGACAGTAAGCCACACCCAGTCTTCCCCTTGCCAGGATTTAGATATTATAAGCCATTATCAAGATCTTGCTGGCACTCAAATCATAATGGAGCTTTATAGAGCACAAGGTCATTTTTATACACAGCACTATGAGGTAAGAGTAGTGTCCATACTTCATAAAGGAGGAAACTGAAACAGGCATTGTGTATCTGGCCCAGGGTTACCTAGTTACTAAATGACAAAACCAGGACTCAAACCAGAATTTATACCAGAATACCACAGCTTCTTCCCTCTAGGGTGTTTTATTGTGGTTCTTGTTCATTTAATTTTGTGATGGAGGATTGTGATTTGTTTTTTCTGAACATTTATTTAATATATTCTCTGACTTGAATTTTTAGAATCTAAATTTAGAAACCCCCTTATTTGGTATATTTCACATCCATCTTTGTTCCATGCTATCACAAAAATATTTTAGAGCTGGGCAGAGCCTTAAAGATTGTCAAGTCCAGTCTTGCTTTTCAAAGAACAAAACTGGAAAAATAAAGCACCCCTTGTTGCTTTCCCAAATATAATTCATTGAAGAATTACAGCTGAAACCAGTGTTCAGACTTTTGCTCTTCCTGGCATGTAGTCCCTCAAGAATTTCCCAAGTATGGAAATCAAGTGACTTATTTTGATTTACTCTCTTGTTTTGAGGTCTGTGACGACAAACCATTACTTCCCTGAATACCGAACCCAAATCCCTATGCAGCCTTCTGTTCTAACTGTATTTCCCATTCCATGAGGGACAGAGCTCCACTTGTCTGGCCCATTATGTTCTTCCTAGCACAGTTCCCATAATAGGCAGACAATAAGATGTGTTCAATATATATCAGATAAACATTTGAACAAATATGAGATGTCGTTAGAATTTCATTCAGCCACAAGTAACAAAAAACCCTACTAGTGGCTTAAACAAGTAAGGACTTTGGTCTTCTTGGATAACAAGAAGTCTGGAGGTGAGGAGTCCAGAGCTGGAAAGGATGTTTCAGAATGTCCTCTGGAACAAGCTCCTTCTGGTTCCCAGCACCACACTCCTTAACATATGGCTTCATCTTCACCTCGCAGAGATGCTTGCCTCTTCTGTGTTTCAGCAGAAAGAAGCACAGAAGCTTGTACCAGTTGTCAGTCTTTCGTTCTCTCTTCTTTCTTTCTTTCTTTTTTGTTTGTTTGTTTATTTTGGAGTCAAGATCTCACTCTGTCCCCCAAGCTAGAGTTCAATGGCACCTCACATCTACCGCAGCCTTGACCTGCTGGGCTCAGGCAATCCTTCCATCTCAGCCTTCCAAGTAGCTGTTGACTACAGGCATACGACACTAATTTTTTGAGTTATTGTAGAGACGAGGTCTTACCAAGTTGCCCAAGCTGGTTTTGGGCCCCTGAGCTCAGGCAATCCTCTCGCCTCCACTTTCCAAAGTCCAGGGATTATGAGCATGAGACTCTGCGCCTGGCTATTCTTTCTTTATAAATAATAATAATAATAATAATAATAATAGCTTTCCTGGAAGCTCCACTCAATAGACTTCTATCTCATCAGCCAGAACCATGATACATAGACACTCCTAGCTGTGAGGGAGCCTGAAAAAATTTAGTGTTTTGTTTGGACACATTGCCAATACAACAAAATAGGAATTTTGTCTAAAAGGTAGAGGGGAAAATGGATATTAGGTAGGCCACTGACAGTGTCTGCCATAATATATTTTATGAGTTATATACTCTTTGTTTCTAAATAAATTGTTTTTGCTTGTTTCATTTTTTTACTTGTTTTACTAAAAAGCAATAGATAATGCAGTAAGTGTAGAGGAGCTTTTTAAAATTGTAGATTGCAAGGCCCACCCCAAGAAATACTGATTATTTAGGTCTGAGAAGCGCCTATAAATCTGTATTATAGACTGGCACTTCAGGTAATTAGAATGCAGGTGGTTGCAGGACCACATCTTAAGAAACACTGAATTTGGGGTAGTTTAGCAGAGGTACCTTCATTTGATTTCCAGTAGCTTTCTGCCTCATTCCACTTTTATTTTAAATTTTCTACTTTGGTCAACATAAGTCGGTATATAGTCTTAGAAGTCATAGGTTCTAGAAGGTTTTTACTGAGTATAAATATCCTTGAGAAAACTACTTTCAATGTTTTTGGCTGTATTTTTCTGGTATTTACTACCACATCCTAAATAACGTGCTAATACTGGCCTGTTCCTTCTCTTTTTTTTTTTACCCCCTTCAGTTTTGGATAACATCTCTTGCTATCCTACCTTGGAGGATGAGGGTTTGCTCTTTTACATTCCCATCACTCTCTCTCACATTCATGTCCCTTTCTTATAAGCTCCCGGTATAGTTATATCCTAATTTTTTAATATATCAGTGCTTCATTTACATTATTAGGACTATGTAAATAGTATTCCACACCAGGTCATGTGGTTTACCATGATGTTTACACTTCCTTTCTTGACCAACCTCCCCCTTGCCCCTGAGAGTTAGTAATGGCTACATTCTCTTTAGTTGCTTAGTTGTTTCAGTACTTACTGATTTTTCTCAAACTTTAACAGAATGATAAAATTCCTCTTGGTAGAGTTAAATATTAAGTAACTAATCAATCTGATTTTGTTTTTCCCCTTGGGAACATCCTTGCTCAGTCCTCCATCCTCTGGGACTAGTTATTCTCTGGGTCTCTAGTTAGACTGAGACCTCCCCTCACTGCCACCCTGGAAATTAAAATGGATTCCTGTTCCTTTGATCCTACACCTTCTTGTTCCCTGGTTTTACTCTTTGGTTTTGAAGAAGGATGTATGGAGGCAGAGGCAGAGGCAGATTTTTCCTGGAGCTGAGGAAACTCATGGGGTTCCTGTGAGTGCTGTGAATCGCCTCATGTTGTGGAGTGGGAGGAAGAGCCAGATTGCCATCAAAAAACATTTGAGGTAAATTTTCTAAAAATGTCTTAAAAGAAAGAGCCCTGAACTTCCACGGCCCGCATTTGTTGTGACTTCTTTTCTCATTCTAAATACAGATGCACTGTCATACCCAATTTTATAGAGTGTTTATAATTTTATGTCTCTTTCTTAAAGACAGCTCCCAAAATAATATCAGATTCAGGCCCCATAAGATGTGGTTGCTTTTTGGGAACGTGCACATTTATGATGTCGCCTTTCTTCATACTTGATTGATGGTTTGATTGAGTATAGGATATTAATTGGAAATAACTTCCTCTCCGAATTTTGAAAGAATTACTCTATTTTTTTCTATTTTTTATGGTGCTGTTGAGAAGCTGATGCCATTCTAATTCCTGAGTATTTTGTTTTAATCTCTGGGAGTTTGTAGGGCTTTCTTTTCTTTATTGCTCATATTTCTGATACTCCATGGTGGTGTTACTTGATGTTGAGTTTTTGTTTGGTTGTTTTGGAGAATTTTTGTGGTCATTGTCCTAGGTATTTTATGGGTCTTTTCCATCTAAAAATTATGTTCTTCAATTCTGGGTGTTTTTCTTCTATTATATAATTTTATTTTATTATTTATTTATTTATTTATTGTGTAGTTTTCTCTGTTCTTTCTAACATGGATCTCTTGGATCTGTCCTCTAATTTTACCTTTTCTATTTTTAAAAATGTCTCGTTTTTGAGTTCTAATAAATCTTCCAACACTTTTGTTGAATTTTTACACTCCTACCATCATATTTTTAATTCCCAAGAGCTTTTATTGGTGAGGGGGGGCAGTCTTCTCAATGTTTTTATGGCATCCTATTCTTATTTTGTGGATTCAGTATCTTCTTTTATTTCTCTGAGAATATCAACTCTGTATTTTTTCTACACTTCAAAAGTTTTCTTCAGCTACCTACAATGTCTATGGTTATCTTCAAAGTAACTTTTTCTGTTGTTTTTGGTTCTGCCTTTTATGTTGGAAGCTTTATTCAAGTGTTCATGTTTAAGAATGATATGGGTTAGGCCGGGTGCAGTGGCTCACACCTATAATCCCAGCACTTAGGGAGGCTGAAGTGAGAGGATTGCCTGAGTCCACGGGTTCAAGACCAGCCTAGGCAATTTGGCGAGACCTCATCTCTACAATAAATTTAAAAAAAAAAAATTAGCCGAGCATGGTGGCACGTGCCTGTAGTTCCAGCTACTTGGAAGGCTGAAGTGGAAGGATTGCCTGAGCCTGGCAGGTCGAGGCTGTGGTGGCTGGGAACATGCCACTGCCCTCCAGCCTGAGTGACAGAGTGAGACTCCGACTCAAAAAAATAAAATAAAAAAGAATGGTGTGCATAATCCATGAGCTTGGCATATAGATAAACGGGCTTCATTGTAGGGTAATCAGGCAGAGCAGGCTTTGTTGATGATGACTTATCATTATCTATCTCTAGTGCTTTCTAGAAAGACTCCATCTCTAGAAGTTTATTCCCATTTGAGAAAAGGGAATAAACATAGGTGTATTTATTATGTAGTTTGCTTAATAGTGGAGATTCTTAATGTGAGAAAGTGGTAGTCTAGGATCCAATATCACAATTTTGTGCTTGACTCTATCCCCACTTTGAAGTTGCTGGCATTCTTCTGCACATTTTCTTTTCTATTGAAAAATAAAAATAAAAAGCTCTGAAATTTTTAGGGTAACAAAAACTTTTTGAACACATGTATAACTAATTATTTTGGGAGAACCATTTGTAACACATGCATACCCAAATACAATGAAACACTTACTAATCCAGAATAAATTAGGGTCTTTGGAGATGCTCCCTGTCACACCAGTGTTTGTCTTAACAGGTTGTTTAGGGGAAGATTTCATTAAGATGGAAAAGTATAACTAGCACAATGCTTTTCTTTAATGAGTTATACCGGGGGAATATTTTCCTAATTCCTCTAGAGAATGTTATGGTTATAGAACTAGGAGAGAATTTCTGCCCTTGAAGGTCACTATCCAAATCCATAACATGTTTCCCTTGTGCAGCCTGACAAGCGATAATCAAACCAGGGTAGACTCATCATTCTTTTTGGCTGGGAAATTTTTAGATCACATGTAGGGACCAGATAACATATACAGGAGTGATTTCTGGCTAACTTTCTAAGAGCTCTTAACTGGAAAGCCTGGCCATCAGACCCTGGGTTTTCTACTGTTAGCTTTTTCTTCTCAGGTACCTTCAAAGAGGACAGCAAACTCCTTGAAGGCTGGGGCCCAGTCTTGTTATCTCTGTTCCTTCATTACCTAGAACACTGCCTTATGCATATTAAGCACTTGATAAATGTTGGTTGAATTAAATTGACCCTATTATCCATTTGAAACTAGCCCCTCCTACCTGTTCCCTTGCTATTTCCTCAGTTTGTCTTACATTTGTTTATGTCACTGCCTCTTAGATGATGCTACCTCATCCTGAAATTTAATGGCATGGAACAGCTATAAGAAAACAGACTTGGAAGTTCTCAAACTACTAAGACTTTAAGTAGAATGTTTAGGAATGAAAACTCCCCATATTACCTTACTAAATAGCTAATTATTTCTTATGTTACCACCAGCCACCGTGCATCTAGTCCCATCTTTAGCCACAGTTCTATTTGGGTTATTTTCTTTCCTCATGTTCTGTGTCTTGACTTCTCTCCACTCTCTTTGATCCAGCCTCCACTTTGATCCAAAACTTCTCTTTGATCTGTCCTAACGGTCATTTTTTTTTTTTTGCCTCCTCCCCCTAACCTTTATCTATGATCTGATATATTTTATACAAAGCACAGTGTTATACTGATTTCAGAATATTTACCCCAACAGAAAAACACTGTTTCAAACTTTACTTGGGCCCAGGGTAAAAGTCTTTCTCTTCTGGTTGTTCCTGATATTATTCTTGCTTTGGTCTCACTGGAGCTGTTTATGTTTATATGAGAGATTCTAGAACAGGAACTAAATTACAGTGCAAAACAGTGATCTGTAGATTAGTGTTTCCCAATCATTACTACTAACAATAGAAACTAAACTCCCCAGGACATGGAGGCTTAGCTGAGTACAACCTGGCATAAGCTAAAGTCTCTTTTATGCCACCCCAAAATATATCTATATCTGTTTTAACATAAATATCATTTTCTCTCAAAATCTTTAGATTTTGAAATTGATACTCCAGGATGATATATCATGTTTGTCCTATGATTTCAGATATCCTTTATGGAGAGAGGGGCTCACCATACACCAGTCTATGAGACAGTACTGGATAATCAGTGGACTCACCTAGCTCTAAGAAGTATATGCAAATAATAAAACCACCAACCTTACCAATGACTAGATTTAGAAGATGATGTCCTCACGATTCAGGATTAAGTCTAACTTGCATCAGTTCAGTTCACTTCAAGAACTATTGTTATATATCGAGCTTGAAACAGTGTATGAGAAGTTTACAATGAGGAAGAGAAGGTCTCTACTTTTGAGGATTCTATAAGCTAATGGGCAAGACATGTGTGATTATATAATTTTAATGTGACATGGTAAGTGATAAAAATCAAGGCATGTATTAGGTAATTTTGTAATACAAAGGTGGGGCACTTATCCCAGCCTGAAGGTTTAACAGAAGGCTTTCTGCAGGAGACGAGGCCCAGGAACTAAAAACTGAGAAAAAGTGAGCTAGGTGAAGAGAAATGAAAAGGACTCACCAGGTAGAGGAACAACATGAACAAAAAGTATACTGTTAAGTTGGTAGGAAGAAATGGAAGATGAGGCTGGAGAAGAGACTAGTCCTGGATCTATGCAATGCAAAGTGGTGTGGACCATGTCCTTAGGGTGGTGGTGAGCCAAGGAAATGTTTTACACTCTATAGTAATATAGCCATATTGACATGGAAGGCAGATGACTCTGGCTGCAGGGTGGAAGAAGGATTCATGGACAACAGACTAGAGGCTAGAAAAAATGATGAGAATATAATTGTTGCAGGAATAGAAGGGAAAAAGAAAATACCAGAATATTTGGGGAAGCAAAATAAGCGGAATTTTTAGTGTCTCACAGGGGAATGATGAGGGAAGAAGAGCATCCAAGATGGCCCCTAGGATCTGGCTTCAGGGTGACTGGATTTTTAGCCATCACCCAAGTTTGGGATATGAGAAGTGAAGCTGATTTGGAGAGAAAAGAAGATGGTGAATTCAGTTTTGGGTGTGTTGACTTGAGGTATCTAAGAAACATCTGTGTTTTGGTGTGTCTGTCTAATCAACAGGTTGCTAAGATATATGAGTCTGAACCTTAGAGACAAAGTCATGCTGGAGGTAAAATTATGGGAATCATTAGTGTGCAAACAGTGATTAATCCATGGGTGTGTGTGAGTTTTTGCAAGGGTAAGAGAAAATGGAAGAACTCACATGTAACAAGGACTGTTGAGTAAAGCAGAAGACCCAGTATCCATCCTTTTCACCAATGTCAGTGCTGAACAAGTTCACTGTTAGTAGATTCTAGGAAGGAATCTGTTGGCCTGAGCACATTTTCTAAGAATTTTACAAGGCAGAGGGCCTTTTAAAAATGTCCTTCATGGCCTGACATGTAGGAAATTTGCTTCCATAACTTTGGAGAGCTCTTTCAATTATTATTGTCCTCGAGTCTCCAGAAAGAGAGATCTGACCTAAATGTATTCTATGGCTTGGCTGAGTTGAGGATAGTGTTAATTACTGAAAAATACATGGTTTTGTTGGTATGTGTTGCTTGAAAAATAAGCCAACTTTAAAGTGCAGAAATGCCATTTCACTCTAATGTACTGAGGTAGCAACTGTTAACTGCTTCTCTGTAGGAAGTGAATATAACCTTAGATTTATCCTTCCCTCATCATGACTGAACTTTCCCTAACTCCTGCATTTTATTTTTGTGATATATTAATGAGGAACAAAGACATGAAAGGATTTTAGAATTAGGATCATGGAGATTTCCTCTTTCAAACTAACCATTTAACAAATGGAAGAAATTAAAACCCTGAGAGGTTTTGTATCTTGCACAAGGTCACAGATTGAATTCACAGCAGAATTCCAGCTAGAACCCAGGTCTTCTGACTCAAAGACTAGTTTTATGTTATTTTATTTTATCTTATTTTATTTTTGAGTCCGAGGCTCATTCTGTCACCCAGGCTGGAATGCTGTGGCACATTCATGACCACTGCAGCCTTGACCTGCTGGGCTCAGACAATCCTTCTGCCTCAGCCTTCCAAGTAGCTAGAACCACAGGCATGTGCCACCACACCTGGCTAATTTATTTATTTATTTATTGTAGAGACACGGTCTCGCCAAGTTGCCCAGGCTGGTCTTGAACTCTGGGCTAAGGCAATCCTCTCACCTCTGCCTCCCAAATTGCTGGGGTTACAGGTATGAACCACTGCTCCTGGCAGTGTCTTTTTCAGATTGAGAAAGAATGGAACTTAGCTCAGATTTGTTCTCCATCTTTAATTCAGGATTCCAATAAGACTTCCTAATTTTCATGACAGTTTGAAGAAAGGCCCAGATCAAATGCCACCCACCCTGTGATTCTCCGGTGAGAGTTATTAACTTTCTATTCTGTGTGCCCAACGATTGCTGTCGGTATATCTCATGACAGTCAATCTTTCACAGGTAAAGTTATACATCACTTAACGACAGGGATACATCCTGAGAAATGCATAGTTAGGCAATTTCATCATTTTGCGATATTATCAAATAAACTCACATCAAATAGTCTAGCCTACTACGCACCTAGGCTACATGGTATACTCCTAGGACACAAACCTATACAGCGTGTTATTGTACTAAACACTGTAAGCAATTGTAACCCATTACTAAGTATTTATGTATCTAAACCTCTCTAAACATAGAGAAGGTACAGTAAAAATATGGTATTATAATCTTATGAGACCACCATTGTATATGCAATCTGTCATTGACCAAAACATTGTTATGTGGTGCATGAGTGTATACAGCTCTCTACTAGATATAAACTCTCTTTTGTTATTCATTTTATTATTTCCTGTACCCCACAGAACTTTGTATTTAATTGGCTCATATGGGGAAGAGAGCGAGAAAAAGAAGGGCTGAGACCATCTTTTGCTTAGAAACCAAACTGCACTGGGTGGTAACTGAGCCCTTGTTCATGGTAACTTTGTTCCATATCATGGTGAAGTCATGCGAGAACAAGGTTCAGACTTCTTCTGGTCTTGTACCTCCTGACCATGCTGTTCCAAAGAACCACCTACAGAGAAAACAAATGGCAGTAGTAGCTACCAAATATTAAGGAGGGTGATGGACTCCAGACCTACTCAGGTCCCTCAAGTTACTATAGAGCAAGAATGCACCTTTGCCTAAAACTCAGGACTACAGCTACAGTCACATCAGTCTGAGAGCAACAGAGGACTTTGAACGCTGCACCTTGTGTTTCCCCTGCATTCTGTTACTAAGCAGCTCCCAGAAGATGAAGAGGTATTAACCTTATTATTTGCAGGGTTATACAAAGCTGAGTCAGGCAGGGTTGGCTGTATTCCAAAGTAAACTCAGACCAGAAGCCATCTGAGTGTTTCTGCTGGCAGAGATGGGTTCAGAACATATAAAAACTATGCTCTGTAGTAAAATAATATGCTATGATCACCCCATAGCCTACTTCCCTACCGACCAAACACACACACCTCATTCCCATAAAAAAGTTACACTCAGCTGCTGCCCTCTCCAGGATTAGATGATGTTAAACAGTAATTTCTCCCCCTTAGGGTCAGCTGCTGAAAAGCAAAGGACAGGCTTAGTTTAACAAATATACTTCTAGAAGAGAGGCCCAGATCTCTCCCCCATTGATTGTGGAAATAGATACAAGACCATCAGACTAGGGAGGAAACTAACATTTATTAAATATTTATTCTAGTTTACCTGCTAGACATTTTCAGTTAATCCTCGCAAGATCACTTTTAGGTTGGTATTAATGTCCCTGAAGGAAGAGTACGGAAATTCAGGGATGTTAGAGAACTTGTCCAAGGTCTTACTACTTGAACTGGCAAAACTATAATTGAACTTGGATCTGACACTACATAGTTCATGTTCTTTCTATTATGTGACTATATTCCTACTTAAGGGAAAGTTTAGGAACCTAGTTTCTTTGGGGAAAACCTAGAAAATAGAATGCACTCAAAGTAATATAACATGTGATTAAGTCTTTTCTAATTCAGCCTTCCTCAGGCCCATGTGTAAGTTTATTTCTATCCTCTCCCAGAGACTTTTGGGCACACAGTTCTACAGTGTCTGTTTGATTTGACTTTTAAGTATACTCTTTTGGTCAGTCCGAATCTAACACTATTTCAAGGTTTAATGCATTCCACCCACAAAAAAGGATAACTTATGGTCTTTCTTAATAAAGATGGGAAATGGTAGGGTAAAGAAAGTAAATAACATTATCTAGCTCACTTCTACATAGGGATGAGGCTGTAGACTCTCAGCCTTTGCATGTGCAATTTGCTCTGCCTAGAACTCCACCCACACTATCTGACTAATGCCTGAGTGTTTTTCCAGGAAACTCTTATGACACTACCTTTTGTAATCTTTCTTCTCGTTCCTCCAGGCTGAATCGGAATCCTCTCTTTATTTTCATAATACTCTGTTCACTCTAGAAAAGTGTTTATTATATGTATCATAATAGTGTAATTAGTAAGTCTTCTGATTCATGGTTTGAGTTGGTAATAGGCAAGGTCCTTCCTTAAAGATTGATGAAATCTATTTTCAGCCAGGCACAGTGGTTCATGCCTATAATCTCAACACTTTGGGAGGCCAAGGCAAAAGGATCACTTCAAGCCAGGAGTTCAAGACCTGCCAGAGCAACATAGCAAGACCCTGTCTCTACAAAAAAAAATTTAACTTGGTGAGACCTCATCTCTACAATAAATCAAAAAATTAGCCGGGCGTGGTAGCACACGCCTGTAGTTCCAGCTACTTGGAAGGCTGAGGCGGAAGGGTCGCCGGAGCCCAGCAGGTCGAGGCTGCGGTGGCTGGGAGC
>CAUYQG010130929.1:0-37287 GCA_963574415.1 Tarsius wallacei
TAATTCCAGCTACTTGGAAGGCTGAGGCGGAAGGATCGCCGGAGCCCAGCGGGTCGAGGCTGCGGTGGCCGGGAGCGGCCACTGCACTCCAGTCTGGGTGACAGAGTGAGACTCCAACTCAAAAAAAAAAAAAAAAAAAAAAGAAAAAAACTTTTAATAGATATCTTATTTTTCCGTCTTCCTGGAAAAGATTCTACCAGAAAGAGCATCAAGATGGAACTCTAGGCAAGGCCAATATTAAAAAATGTGTTGAAGAAGATGGGACAGAAAAAGAATTGTTTGCATTAAGGCAGAGACCAATCATCAAGTTCCTCAACGATGGTCGAGCATGATGTTGTTGGCTTTGTTTTCAAACCTGGGTTCTGATTTAAAGTTATACTGTGTTCATTCAATGCCACTTAGTTACAGCCATCTCTGCTAAATTCGTTCATCAATTCTTTAGGCAGTGAAACTAAAAGGATTTTAGGTGGCACAAATGTAACATCATTAGAAGGAACTGAAATGTGAACAAGATGTTTGGTCTGTCAGAGCAGTTCTGAGGGGTCATATTAGGTCCTGAGGAATGTTGTTTGTTGGAAGGACTGCCAATAGCTGTAACATTGTCCTTCAACAAACTCAATCGGGCTTGAAATTCAGGCCTCAAAATAAAATAGTAAAATGCCCAAACTTCTTTTCTCCCTTTGGGAATATTTTGGGATTGGTGTAATCTTGATTTCTTTTCCTGTCCCCTGATCTTACTACTCAACAGGCATTTAGTCTATGGCATATCGGACTACAGTGTCAGAAAAGTGTTCAAGATGGTACGCTGGGAGGAGAAGGCACAGAGGAGAGCAAGAACCTTTGTTAAAAGACAATTTTTACAATTTCTCCGTCAGATCACTATTTCTGATCCTAGGGAAAAGCAACAGTTGTGCACTATACTGTTACATGTAACAGGTCTCTTTGGCTAGAAACAAATAAATAATTGTAAAATGCTGTCGTCCTTTGAAGGTTGTTACAATCAGCTTAATGATCACGGCTTCATTTCAATAACTCTGAGAAGGATATCTTTTGATAAATCCCATCATGTATGCTTATACTGATGTAGTGAATGGCATTTGTTTAGTGACATTGTCTATAGACGTTGATCATAGGCATAGCTGGCATTCAAAGAGAAGCCGGTCATAATGCAGAAGAACGTGATGAAGCGGCCTTGCATTTTTACGTTCAATAGCACTTGTGATGCTGGACATTGTTTATATGCAGTGCACTTAGAAATGCATTTGTGAGCCAGGCTCGGTGGCTCAGCCTGTAATCCCGCGCCTTTGGGAGGCTGAGGTGAGTGGATTGCCTGAGCCCGCGGGTTCGAGACCCGCCTGGGCAACTTGGTGAGACCTCATCTCTACAGTAAATCAAAAATTAGCCGGGCGTGGTAGCGCGCGCCTGTAGTTCCAGCTCCTTGGAAGGCTGAGGCGGAAGGATCGCCGGAGCCCAGCGGGTTGAGGCTGCGGTGGCCGGAGCGGCCACTGCACTCCAGTCTGGGCGATAGTGAGACTCCAACTCAAATAAATAAATAAATAAATAAATAAATAAATAAATACTTTTAATTGTTTTTTTGGGTTTTTCCCATCCATATGAACTATGCCATCTATTCTATATAAGTTCCTTGATATAAGTAGCCCTTTTATGCAAGCTCTCCCAATGTTTGTTGTAATAGTGATGTTTTGGAAGTGTGGGCTGGCTTGGTGCCTGCTGTGAGGCTGGGGTGTTGGGGGTCTTTGAGGTTTAACTTACTCCTTGGTAGTGTGCGTTTTGTCTGCAAATGACCTGTTGAGTTGTGTCATTCCATCTCTAGGCTAGCAGGTGGCACCTATGGGTAAGCACTGGCTACTCTCAAAGTGCATGAGCATTTTCTTGATCCTTGTTTACTGGAAGAAGTACTCTGTTTTCTCAGAAGTGAGCAGGTCCACAGAGTTCACTGTGGTCTGTGTTTCCTGTTCAACCCTGGGGGCTGGGACAACCAACATGTGCAGGCCCAAAGCAGGCAGACTCATCTTTGGGTCCACTAACCGTAAGTTCAGGCATCAGCTCTGTGGAAGCGTGTATAGTGTGTGGTATCTGATTCCCAGAGGTGTGGCTTGAGAAGATGTCAGCGGGTCTTTGCTGCTCAACATTCTCTGCCCAGGATGGGGAGGGCAGCCTAATCTCCTAACCTAGAAGAATGGGAGCCCCAGGTATGTAAGGGTATTCGATATTGAACATAGAGAGCACTATAACACCAAAGACTCTAACCCTGAGGGGAAGGGTAGCTCAGTTCCTATACCAGGTGATAGAGTGTATTAGGACGTGGAGGACAGGAATCCTTGTTATACAAGGATCACTGCCCAGTGAGGGTGGGGTGGCTTAGGCTATTAATCCGATGTGAAGAAATGAAGACTTACTGATATCTGGTAAGTGGGGGTGGGGGGGTGGGGGGGAGCACACCTTCCTGACCGACCAGAAGGGCAGGCTGTGGCCCCCCACAGTAACGCCTGCAGCCCAACTGCCAGTCACAGACTGAATCATGACTTCAGGTTTCACTATCTAGGAAAAACCACAAGATGAGGAACTCTCCTACCACTCAGGAAGCTGATTCAAACACAGAGGGGTCCTTCTTTCTGGTGTTCTGCTACTCGGAGGCTGGAGCTCTTAATAGCAGTGCTTGCTGAACAGTTGCAGGTTGCCATGGGACCCGGTATTTTATGAAAAATTGCAACTACAGCAACTCTCTGCTCAAGACGCTGGTTCTAGAACATGAGAATGGAAACTCTCTGCTAGGTTCTTATAACTTTAGACTGCTATTCTCGGTGTTCCTAAGTATAGCTGGGGCCCCTAGTTGCAACTGCAAGGAGGGACAGAGCAGGGTGGGGCACCTAGGCAATAACACACAGAGATCAATTTCGGCTTCAAGATCTAACCCTGGAAGCCTGTCTCTTTTCCCAGGAGGAAAGCTTTTTTTTTTTTTTTTTGAGGGGAGGGCAGATGACCATCCCTTGTTGCTCACAGCCTGCAGTTCTCTATGTTTTCCTCCTTGTTCCAGCTGTGAGGCATCTCTCTCCCACTCCAGAGTTAGCAACTTTTTCTCTGGACAGAAACTAAAATGTCTACAGTGGTCACTGTTGCTGCAACACCAGTCCTGGGTTTAAAAAAAAAATGATGTCTTTCCCACTAACCTGTGTTTGGGAGAATACCTATGCCTTTACTGGCTATCTTTCCCTCTCACTGACTTAAGTAATCTCCTGAGCAACACTGGAGCTTGGGAGGAACAAGTTGCTCTCCCTTGGTCATGGTTAAGCATTTCCTGATTGGAAGTTGTGCCTCAGAGGGGAGTTTTCAGTCCCCTCCAATGGTCTAGGGTCTCACACTCATTTTCTCTACAGAGTGGTGTTGCAAGGGCTGTTCACCCATCTTCTCTTTCCTGAGATCTGGGGTGTCAGTTGTCATGGTGATTAATATCCATTTTCCTTCTTGACTTGAGGTTGACAGTATTGATCTTTCCACTCTATTTTACAATGTTCTGATGGGTAAGGCACATTTGAAAGTCTCTAATGCCATCTTGAAAAAAAATGATCACTTATGTGTAATATAACATTCTAAGTTCTTTACAAATCTAAGCTGATTAATCTTGATTAAGTTATGATTGAATTACTAGGTACTTAACACATGTTTAAAAAGTACTTATTTGTAGTAATAGAGGGATTATGGAAATTAACAGTGGGTAATTCTTAATGGTCCAAGAGCAGAAGTCAAGAGCAGAGAATATTTTCATAATTATTCTGTCTTCCACAAATGAGAACAATTTGTTTTTACAAGTATTTGGTAAGACAAAAAGGTTTTCCTCATAGAGTAGTAAATTTTAAAATACCCAATTTAAAAATCATTGTCTAATTAATATTTCTTGATCACAATGCACATTTGTATATTTTATTTCATTCAGCATTGGAATACCATAAAATAATTCCTAACATTCACTGATTTGTGATTAAGCACTGTGTGGATTGCGTGTTACTTCATTGCATCCCCATGATGTACAGTTAATTCCTGTGTAAAATGAGGGGAAACAGGCTCAGATCCTGAGAACTATTAATTAATTGCCTTATTATAGATCTATATTAAAATGTGGTAATTAAATAAATAAGCATGCTCAGGGAAATGAACCAAGTAAAATGGCAAATAAAGGCCAAAATCAGCTTCTACCAGAAATCTATGTTCTTATCCACATTGTTATTGCTATTGTCATCATTATTTTATTGCATCTGCCTTACAGATGACAAAAAAAACAAAAACAAAAACAAAACAGATGAGGGTCATGCCCCTTTACTATGACTCCACAGTTGATAGTGACTGAACTAATAACCGAAGGCTTGTGATATGACAAAATGGTTTATCTTAAAGGAATTTATTTTACTAAAAAGAAAACACAGCAAACTTTTGGAACTAATAACTGAATTCAGAAAATTTGTAGGATACCAAATTAACACACCAAAATCAATTGTATTTCTGTGCACTAACAACAATCTGAAATAGAAATTAAAATAATTTAATTTACAAAGCATCAAAATGAATATTTAGGAATAAACTTAACCAAGGAGGTAAAAGACTTCTGCACTGAAAACTAAAAATACTTCACAAAGAAATAAAAGATACAACTAAATGGAAAGTCAACCTGTGCTCATTGACTAGAAGATTTAATATTGTTATGTTGGCAATACCAACCTAAGCAATCTACATATTTAAAGTAAATCCATATCAAAATCCATATGATATGCAATCCTTATCAAAATGATGTCTTTTGTAGAAATAGAGTTATCTAAACATTTATCAAGAATCTCAAAGGATCCCCCCAATCCTGACAAGAACAAAGTTGGAGGTCTTACATTTCCTGATTCAAAATTTTCTATAAAGCTATGATAATCAAACAGTGTGTTGTTAGCATAGACACAGACATATAGACTAATGAAATGGAATTGTGAGTCCAGAAATAAACCATTGCATATATGATCAAGTTATATTTATATTTATATTATCTAGATTTATCAAGAATGCTAACATTATTCATTTGGGAAAAATAGTCTTTTCAACAAATGGTGTTAGAAAAGCTGGATACTGACATAAAAAAGAGTGAATAAATTTGAATCTGTATCTTATACTATATACAAAAATTAACTCAAAATTTATTAAAGATGTAAGAGCAAAATTATAAAACTCTTAGGATAAAACAATAGGTAGAAGCTTTATTACATTGAATTTAGTAATAATTTATTAGAGATGACGTCAGAAGCACAGACAACAACAAAAAAATATAACTAGAACAACCTCAAAATTTAAAAAAAATTGTGTATCAAAATCACTATCAACAAAGTAAAAAGTGAACTTATTGAATAAAAGATAATATTTTCTTTTTTTTTTTTGAGTTGGAGTCTCACTCTCTCACCCAGACTGGAGTGCAGTGGCCGCTCCTGGCCACTGCAGCCTAGACCTGCTGGGCTCCGGCGATCCTTCTGCCTCAGCCTTCCAAGTAGCTGGAACTACAGGCATGCGCTACCACGCCCAGCTAATTTTTGATTTATTGTAGAGATGAGGTCTTGCCAAGTTGCCCAGGGAGGTCTCGAACCCATGGACTTAGGCAATCCACTCACCTCAGCCTCCCAAAGTGCGGGATTACAGACTGAGCCACTGAGCCCGGCAAAGATAATATTTTCAACTCACGTATCTGATAAGCAGATACTATTCAGAATATACAAGCTAATTCAACAACAAAAACCAATAACCTGATTTTTTAAAATAAGCAAATAACAATTAAATTACATTTCTCTCAAAAGATAAACATAAAAAAGTTCAATATCACTAATCATTAGGAAAATGCATATCAAAATCACAATGAGATAACCACCTCACACACATTAGATTAATTATTATGTTAAAAACAGGAAATAGGTACTGATGATGAAGTGAAAAACTGGAATCCTTGTGCACTGGAATGTAAAATGCTATGTAAAAGATTATTGCATTTCCACCAAAAATTAAAAATGTAATTACTGTATGATCCAAAAATACAAGTACTATATAGTCCAATAATTTTACTTCTGTTTGATAGAGTATATAACCCCCAAATAATTGAAAGCAGGAGCTCTAAATAATTTTGTTCACCAATGGTCATAGCAGCATTATTCACAACAGCTGAAAGGTAGACACAATCCAAGCATCCATCAACAGACGAATAATCAAAGCATATGCATATACTACAAAATATTATTTAGCCCTAAAAAGGAAGGAAATTCTAACGCTAGATCAACATGGATAAAATTTGCAGACACCGTGCTAAGTGAAATAAACCAGTCACAACAGAACAAATACTACATGTTTGATTCCATTTATATACGGTATCATAAGTAGTCAAATCTATAGAGACAGAAAGTGGAATGGTAATTGTCAGGGGCTAAGTGTGGAGGAGAGAGGGGATTTATTGTTTAAAGGGTAGGTTTTAGTTTGGGAAGATTAAAAAAATTCTGGAGATAGGTGGCAGTAATGGTTGCAGAACAATATGTGCTGAATGCCACTGAACTATACATTTTAAAATAGTCAAAATGGTACATTTTATGTTATGCATATTAATCACAAATTTAAAAAAGCATAAAAAAGAAGTAAGAATATTAGAGAAAGGGAAACTTAAATTACCTATTGACTTCATAATTTTAAAAAATGAGATTTTGAGGAGTTGGTCAGAATCCTCTCAGTTTTCATTTCTTATTTTAAAAAGAAGCTGAGGATAATGTATATTCTCAAGGTTGTGGAGTGGCTTTAATTAATAATGCATGTAATATACCTGTGATAGTGCCTGACTCAGAGTTGTTTTAAAACAAAAGCTAGCAAGCTAAGCATCAACATTTATATGGGTGATTATTTGGAAAGGAAACTTAATTTAATAATTAAAAAAATAGGGAGATATTAATCACTCAAGCATCTTGTAACAATTAAGTTATAAAATATAAATATTTGCCATACAATGATATCTTGGGATGTAAAATAAACCCCGATTTTAGTAACATATTTATCTAGATTTTTTTCAAATGATTTAAGACAGCTTCTAACCCTCGTGCTAGTTTTCATAAATCATATAATGCAATATTTGAAAGTTAAGGCTTAAGTCACAATTATTTATTTTGCTTAGTTATGGCTTTCGATCTGTGAAAGATCATAAGTAAGGCAAGACAAGGTCAAATTTACAGGCTACCAGTCTTAGGAAACTTAGTAGGGGTTATGTAGGGTTCAGCGGTCATGTCTAAAAGACACTTAATCACCAGCACTAGACTCAATTTTTTCAAGAAATTATAATCGTTTGATTTAGAAAAGTTAACAAAGATATTAAAAAGTAGTGGTTAAGTGTTTGGATTCTGCAATTCGATGTCCTGGGTACAAATCCTTGCTCTATCTTCTTTTAGTTATATACACTTGAACCTATTGCTTCAATTTTTTGTCTTACTATGAGGATGAACAGAGCTAATACATAAAGATAAAAAACAACAGTACAGCATTTATCATAGTCTATGTCATGTAGGAAAGGAAATCTCTTACATATTTTTATTGTAATGATGATCACTGTAATGATTAATAAGACCTTACTATTTTCGAAAATCAGTGGACACAGCTCTTTAATTTTTGTGGAACTGACTGATCAGTGTTGGGTCTTGAATCTAGGCTGTCGAAATAAGGCATATTTTGGCATAAAAGAGTATCTGGCTTCAACTGAAATGTTTGGCAGAGGTCTACCCCAAGTTGTGTTTTATAATTTTCAGTAGTATATGGGATTAGACAATGGTATAAAAAATTAATAAGCATAAAGGCAACAGTACTGGTTTAATCTGAAGTTCCAAAGGCAAAAATTATTTGATAAAATATAATAATAAATTTAACAGCAAATTTTCAGAAAGCCAGCCAGGCAGTCAGACAAGCAGCATTAGGGAATTATAAGTAGTAGCAACTCTGCCACAAAGTTAGTCTTTAATGAATGTACTTCATCCCTTGATGAAAACTGGAAAAATTAAGTCTTTGCCTTAGTTTGTTTTCCACCAGCATCATACCTGGAGAAAATAGAACAAGGACAAATAAGGAAGGTGCCAAAAAAAGTACACACATTTTGAGAAAAAAAAAAGCTGTATTAAAATTGTAAAACTCAATATATACAGATACCAAAAGATGAATACAAGTCATGTTTGACTTCTGCAATTACAAGAGGTGCTCAAAGTGGTTAGCATCAGCTTCCAAACACTTCTGATCATGGCAAACTAAAAGCAGTGCATAAATAACACTGCTTAAAATGTGTATACATTTTTTGGGTACCCCAGTAGTCTATATGGAAGGGGAAGTAACACCAGTAGATACGTACAGAAGTAAAACCAAAAAGGAGTTTGATGGGTAGTGCATCAACTCTGCAGATTGCCTTGAGCAGAATGGACATCTTGACAATACTAATTCCTCTAATCCACGAGCATGGGATGTTTTCTATTTGTGTCATCCTTGATTTTGCTGAGCAGCATTTTGTATTTCTTGTTGTAAAGATCTTTCACTTCTCTGGTTAGGTGGGTGCCAAGAACTTTCATTTTTTCTTTCTTTTTTTTTTTTTTTTGGTGGCTATTTTAATGGGATTGTGTTTTTTATTTGGTTTTCTGCCTGCTGGTTTCTGGTGTGCAAAAATGTGACTCTTTTTCACACATTGTTTTTGTAGCCTGAGACTCTGCTAAAGCCAGTGTGAGAAGTCTTTTGAAAGACTCTCTAGGGTTTTCTAGGTATGAAATTATATCATCTGCAAAGAGGGATAGCTTTACTTCCTCCTTTCCTATTTGAATGCCTCCGATTTCCTTTTCTTGCCTAATTGCTCTGGCTAGGATGTCCAGCACTATATTAAATAGGAGGGATGAGAGTGGGCATCCTTGTCTTGTTCCCCTTCTTGGGGGAAGGTTTCCAACTTCTGTCCATTGAGCAAAATGTTGGTAGCGGGTTTATCATAGGTGGCTCTTACTGTTTTGAGGAATGTTTCTTCTATGCTTAGGTGCTCAGGGTTTTTTATCAAGAAGGGGTGTTGAAATTTTTTTTTGAATACTTTTTCTGTGTCTAATGAGATAATCATGTGATTCTTGGTTTTACATCTGTTACTGTGCTGAATTACATGTGTGGTCTCACAAATGTTGAACCAGCCCTGCATCCTTGCTTTAAATGTTTATGCTTCTAAAATTTTGTATTTAATTTTAGTTAACATGAAGACTTATCTATTTTTTAGAGTTACCTGGTAAATGTGTTATGATTCACAGAATGTTGGTGATAAGAAAATTTGAAGAGAATTGAGGTTATCTTAAAAGACTAAAGTCTTTGAGACTATTTCTGGCTGAGTTTGCACTCCTCAAAAGCATTGCGTTTTAGAGAAAGAACTTGTCAACACGTGTACCACTTTATGATTTCAGCCAAATGTCTAATGTAAGTTTTCTCATTGAGGAGCATTGGAAGTTTTTTTCTATTTTTCTAAACTCTTTTTAAAAAACTGTGTATGGCAGAGTAGTGTGTGGGATGCGAGCTCTCTTTCTTTTGAACTATTATAACATTCCTCTATCATAGCACTTTTCTCAGTGTATCATAATGGCTTGTTTACTTTCCTGTCACTCTCATTAGAGAGTGAGCTGCTAAGAAAACATTATTTTCCACCCGGCCTGCAGCAAAGTGCTTGTTAATACAGTCAGCACTCCTCAAATTAAACTGAATAACACTTTGTAACTTGTTGGCTACATCTTACATGGCATTCTGATATTGCAATATGTACTTTTTTTTAATTGAGTACTGAAAATTTCTTGAAATAAGAATCAATCACTTTATTATTTTATTGATATGGAGCAAATAGAGTAAATTGTTTGGGGAATTGAGTGTTGGATAAGGCTAGAGGCAATTATTTCTGTTTCTTCATAAAAGGTTCTTAGTTTTCTAGTCATGTGAAAACTAAGATGGATCTGATAACCCAGATATGACAGCTATCAGAATTTATAAACAAGTGAAAGAAAAAGAGAAAGGAGTGAGAGGAGAAAAGAATCAATGAAGTAAAACTTTTGGATAGCAATAGATTCCAAGATAATCCAATATGACTATATCTGTCTGCTAGTGGGGTAAGAAGACATTTGGCCAAACTTTCAAGTAATTACATTTAACATGAAAGAAGTTATATCTAGCAACCTCTAAAATATCCAAAAATGTAACAAGCCATAGAGATCCATCTAAGTATCAACAAGAAAAAAATGTTGAGGTGGGCACATAACACTTTTATTAGATTACAAAGGCGTAGATGGCATGGCATTTGTTGTATTACAAAAAACTGATCACAGTTTTTACTTATTTTTTTCAATCTTGATATAAATTTATATTTTTACTATAGGACACATTTTGAAATGTATTAATAATTAATTACATGTTCTACTAGTGATTCTATAATATTTCATTTAGGAATAATTTGCTCTTTGGTAAGTTGTGAGTAAAGTTCCTTGTATCACTTCACTAAACTCAAAGCTCAAGAGGAAGTCTATGCATTTATTTATAAATTTATATAATTAAATCTGCAGTTTTTCATGACATATTATTTCTCCTATTAGTACAATTTTTAAGCTAGGCACTCTTCTATAATTTTATGTAAGCTGAAGAAGACCTAAGTGTCCGTCTAAGTAAGCAATCAGACCTTAATTCTTAGATTACATATATAGGTACTAGGCTATTCTGTGACTGGATGTGAACTCTTTCTCCGGAACTAGTAAAATCGGAATTAATATAAGAACTAAGGTTTTTATTCTTGTTTCATCTTTAAGATAAAGCAAATAGACTTAAGTGTTTGCGGGGTTTCTTACAACACAAAAACTGTATAAAACTGTGGCAAAATTTGGGAGAGGGTAACAGTGTCAAATTAGAGCTAAATATACGATGATTAAGAACTATCAGGATATATACTCTAAAATTATATTAGTGATATCAACATTTAAAGAATTAACAAAAATAAATTATTGTAGTTTTAACACAACTCATTTACGATAATAGGACCTTAACAGCATAAAATGTAGATAGTTTTTTTGTTTTGTTTTTTTAGTTGGAGTCTCACTTGGTTACCCAGACTGGAGTGCAGTGGCCGCTCCAGGCCACCGCAGCCTCGTCCTGCTGGGCTCAGGTGATCCTTCTGCCTCAGCCTTCCAAGTAGCTGGAACTACAGGCGCGCGCTACCACGCCCGGCTAATTTTTTGATTTATTGTAGAGATGAGGTCTCGCCAAGTTGCCCAGGTGAGTCTCGAACCCGTGGGCTCAGGCATTCCACTCACCTCAGCCTCCCCAAGCGAGGGATTACAGACTGAGCCACCAAGCCCAGTTGACATGTAGATAGTTATTTAGTGAAAAAGCAATATAACCATTACCATAAAAAGGTCTCAAAAAGGAGACCGTTAATGAACAAGAACATCTAGTAAGCTTGTAAAAAAAAAAGCTAGTGATTTAAGTTAAATTTATTTTGTGTTTATTTTATTATGGACTTAAAAAAATTATACAATCAAAGGCTCCCTGAATCACACACGTGGACAGGACTATTCTCTGGGGGAACTTTTTAATTTTTTTCCTTTATTTTCTTTCTGCTATCAGGACTACTATTATTTTATATATATTGACTTACTTTGACATTTTTATCAGTTATCGCTTTTAAATTTAATGAACGATTACCACTTCTGATTACCTTTGTCTTTCTCCTTGTCTAACTTAAGAAAATGCCTGTTATTAATATCTGATCTTGACAATGCCTTTTGATGCTGGACATGAACGTCCTTATTTTCACTGTGGATAAAACCATCGCCCCTTTTTATAGTTTTTATTGTTATTATTTCAGTAAATTGTGTAGGTTAATGTACAATGCAAACCATAAAAAGCTGTGCATTATTTGTATTATTATCTCGGAATTTAGAGGCAGCAGTTTTCTGCATTTCATGCTCCTTTATTTTCACATGACCAATTCAGAGTTGGGGACTAGACTGGCTGCCCTCCAGGACATCATTAGTACTGACCTTGTCATTTAATGTTAACTATATACTTCATTTGAACCATGGTTGAAGATGGCTGAAAGCCAGTGCAAGTGAAGCATTGAAAACCAGGTGAGATAGGCAGGTGCAGTCCCGATTTCCCATGTCTGTCAAAATAATGCTCAGATCTCCAACTTACTGGATCTGTTTCATTATTTTTGCACAGATTTGAAAACATCTTACCAATTCTTTCTCAGAAACTTTCTGACACAGAAAAATCAATTTTTTAAAAAAATTATAGATTTGTATTATTTCAGGGATCAGTACATCTTTACATAGTTTTGCTTCAGTAACATAAACCTAATTTTTTTTTACCAAATTAAAGAAATGAAAGGAACAAAGAAATGAATGTGTGACAATGAGCAAGCTAGAATGTTTAACTCATTTAATATAGAGTTACCAAACTGGCCCCTTTTGTCCTTTAAGCATTATTGAATCAAATCATGTTAGGATTATTATTTTATATTATTCATTTGCTTTATTATAGAAATGCTGTTGAGTTTTTGTATGTATGTGCTTTTACATATTTCCATTTACTTTTGTACTAACACTGTCAAAATGTAAATGTTTTTATTGTATCTCATCTGATATATTTAAAAGATGAATACCACTTCAAAAAAATCACAGCCATTTCTATTTCTCCCAGCAGTTCTTATTAAAGTCAAAGCTAATTGGAAATAACATTTTTTCTTAAGCACTGTGTATATATAAACCAAATTATTCTCTGATGCTTAGAAAAAAATTATAGTGTTGTTAAAGAAAAAATACAAGAGATTAACTTCTAACTAGTTAGTGTACAATATTAATCAATAGAAAACATGACATTTATAGCAAGCTTTTCAAATACCTGAAAAGAGAAAACCTATCTGAGAGATGTCGGCTGAGTTCCTGTTTAAATTTTACTTAACTGACAAATTGTATAAGCAGGCATACAAGTGTAGTGGTCTCTAGAGATTTCCACATTTCTGTGTATATACTTTGAAACTGATGTTTTATAAATTGTTTCTAAATAACTTTCTTGAAGAATATGCATTAAAACATCCATATAATATATGAATGTAAAAAAAGTCTTGCATTACATGAGGTGGTTGCAAAGAAAACCAAACATTGGGAAGAAAATATTCAAGAAGAAATGGAGAGATAATAACAATTAATATTCATTCTTTCCAGATAGTTTCTGCAATTATTCTAGGTAAGAACAAGATATTTTAAAAAACAAATGTATTTCATTAAAAAAATTTATGTACAAACTGACTTATCACTTGAATTACTTGCTAGGCATAGATTTTTGGTTTGGTTTTGTTTTCGTAAAAATAAAAATTTTAGCACAGATAGACTAGTAAGACAAAATAACCCTCTAAATCTATGGCTAAAATAGGTGGTAGAATATTGTATAAATGCATACACATACAAATATATGTTCATATGTGAGTGCATGCATGTGTGTGCCTATTCAAAGCAAAGAGGAATTGATTTTGTAAAATTTGCATGGAATGATAGTCTCAAGCAACATCATGTAATTCTCAATCTTAAGGTTGACAACCGTTGGAACTTTTCGAACTGATTTTGTATTCAGACATAAAACAAGTTTTCTTTGGCTGATCAAAATTAATTTTACAGAATGAATTTGCCTTTATTTAAGTTTATATTTTTCAGATGGCCTCCATTAACAATATACCTTATTATGATACTTTAAAGAAAAACACAACAACTTGTCTATCCACTGGAGGCATTTAATTTATGACTTCTATTTTTTTTTATTTTAAAGATGTGGGGTACAATTCAGGGTTACATATAAAAACATTGATCATGCAGGTACCCTTGTTGACGAGGTGTGCTCCTCCCTCCCCCAGCAGCCTCCTTCAACTATCAATTCCACCCCTCCTCCCCTGACAGTTTCCCACTACTGTCAATCCCTTTCTTATAGCATTATAATTGTTCAAGGTCCATTTACAAGTGAGAACATATGGTACTCTCTTCTTTGTTTCTGTGATAGATCACTGAGTATGATTGACTCTAAATCTATCCAAGTTGCTGCAAAGTCCATGTGTTTGTCCTTCTTTATGGCTGTATAATATTCCATTGTGTATATATACCACATTTTTAAAATTCAGCCCAGCTTCGATGGGCAGAAGGACTTCTATTTCTAATTTATGCTTCTGAAAGGAAAAAAAGCAAATTAATTTCTCAAAATTATCAGAGAAATAACTCTTTCAAAATAAAATACTAAAAGATTCTGCCTGAGTAGCTGAAAGTCTTCTATAAAATTATCAGTGAAGAATTAAGAGATGAATTATTATTTTAAAAAATCACAGTCATAAAATACCTACCCTGTAACTGCAATGCATATCAAATAATAAGTAATGTTCTGTGGTTTAATTACTTTTAAAAGTTTATAGAATAATAGTCATCATATCAAATAAAAGCAGAGTAAACCATGAATTTATATATTTGTGACATGTTTAATACTTATCTTACCCAGGTTAAAATGTGTGTACATTATATGTATACATGTATACATATATATACATATATATATACACACACATACACACAAACACATGTAAATATATAAACATGCACATAAATACACATGCAACTTGTAAAATCATTTAAATTAAATAAAGAAGGAAATGAAAAATAGAGAAAAAGTATAGAGACAAATATAGAAATAGTAAAAGACACCAACAGCCAATTTATAAAAATTCCAAATGACTAATAAATATATGCAGTATACTTTATTATTACTAGTGAATAAATATAATTTTAAATTTAGCTTTATTTTGGCTTATAAGATTAACAACATTTAAAGAATGTTATTGCAAAATATAGATTTTGACTTAGTAGACAATTTTATGTTCTATTAGGGATAAAATCTAGCATAATTTATCTAATGGCAGCTTTGTCACAGACCTAAAAATATGACATATATGTCTTTACACCCAGAATTTTACTTCTGAAAATGTAGCTTAAGGAAAAATGTAAGTAAATGCACAAAAAATGATGTGAAGGAATATTCATAATGTTGTGTAAATAGTCTCAAGTTGTCTTTAAAAATCTAAATTATGTTAAATTACATGGTGAAATATTAAAATGACATTGAAATAATGATGCCTAGTCAGTCCTGTAATACCTATTTATAAACCCTATAAGTGCTATTCTAAGAACTGAGGTTGTTGTGGCTAGAAGAAATGTATGAAAGTAGCTGACCTGTTCATGTTGTCTCCTGAATACTGAAAAGATGTTTCAGAAGAAACAACATCAGTGACCCAATTTAATACTGTAAATGTGCTGATAAACAGATTCCCTAAAAAATATACTAAAGATACTTGCTACAAAAAGATTACTTATATGGAATGACTATAGCACGATGTTCCCAGGCAAGATTGATCATGATATAACTAAATAAATAAATAAAAATAGAATCTAGAATATATACATTTATCAAAGATGGATCTCCTAGCAAATGTCATGTCAGCTGAACAAATAACAATTTAGCATATACCTTAATGTTATGAATGGTGGTTCCTATGTGAAACAACCATGTAATTTAACATAACCAATTTATTACTCTGAGTTAGAAAAGGTGTTTCTTGTGTGGAAATGAAGAGCCCAGGGAACCACCATCAGCAATTTATTTAAATATAAGAATAAACTCCTTATATACTGACATATATAACATTTTAATTTAATGATGACATCTTACAGGATAATAATAACAGCAATAGGATGGAGAAGAATGCTATTGCAGTTTTATTGGCACAAAATTATTTCATGTGTGTCTTAATAGAAGATATCTGAATTCTCATGTCTACTTCTGCCTTTAATCTGTGTGATATCACAGTTTATATAGCCTCTGGAAAATTCCACTTTATACCTGAGAAAGTGTGAGCCGTACCAAGTGAATGAAGTCTTTCTATTACTATTAAAATAGATTTGACTTTATAGACTGAACGTGTCTTGGTGACTCCTAGGGTTTGGCAGACCATGATTTAAAATCAGTAGACTGAAATTTAGCTTAATAATTGAGGAATGGTCATAAGATGATTTAGCTGGGGTAACATGAGTGTGAGGTGAGGTGTAGAGTACAAGAGGTCAGAGATGGTGGCAGTAGTAAATTATTTATGATCATTTAGATGATGGTAAGGAATTCACTTGTTTCAGAGGGAAGCCATTGCAAAATTTTGAGAAGATAAGTAATTTCATCAGGTTTATATATTAAAAATCAACTCTGATAGTTTATGAGGAATTTAGTTTGGGGGATTGAAGATTAGAAAAGGAGCATTAGCTAAGAGACTTTTTTCTTTTCTTTTAGATTAGAAAATATAGTTTATTTAAAAATAAATGAGAGAGAGAGAGAGAGAGAGAGAGAGAGAGAGAGGGAGAATAGAGAGAAGATTCACCTCCCCAGGGTAGGGAAGGGGACCAAAGCTGGGGACCAAAGCCATAAGGCTGGTCATAGCTTAAAGAACACATGGCCACACCATAGCTTAGCAAGACAATGTCTGCAATGGCCTGGCAATGACCTAGCAGTGGCCTGGCAATGGCCGAGATTTTTTTTCATTTGTAGGCAAAAGGTGATCATTGCTGAATAAGACAGGTAGCAATTGTTACTCTGGTCACATCAATATTTCATAGAAGTAGCCCGACCTTCTTCCAGTTTCTAGTGGAGGACTTATCTGTTATGTTCAAATCATACACATTTGGGGATGATGCCAGTCATAGTAGAGTTGTGAAGCTGCCATAGTAAAGTAATTTCTTCATTCATTGGGTCCAGTACAAAATAAATACATGCAGATGGTATCACAAAGAGGACTTGGACAGAAAATCCGTAAGAAACAGTGGTCCACGCTTTTCTTAAGATTTGATTAAGCAAAGAATGTTGGTTAATGCATGTTTATATTATAATGCTATATAATAATACAATAATTGTTCTGCATTAATATGACAAAAGGTACACAATGTTATGTCAAATTAATAATCTGGATTGCAGCATAGAATATATTATTATTTTATGTTTATTATTAAAATATAAGGCCCACAACAAGTTTGTTGGTGTTTTCAATTACAATGTTATCAGAGGACTGTATCAATTATAAGTTAAAAATAATTGATTTTAAAAAGTAGTTGCCTTTACATGGTGAGATCACTCTTGTTTATGTTCTTATAATTTTCTGAACTTTTACAATTAGTAGAGTAGTACTTTTATGAGACAAGTCTATTAAAAATTTCAGCATTTTTCATATTAATTATAAGATAGTTTGGTTTAACAGATTTTTTGAAAATACAAGAAGATATATTTTGCCCAAAAGTTAAGATCTCATACATTAATAAAATATAATTTAATATAAAGTCTAAACAAATTTTCACAGACGATATATGCGGGGAGACAAAAATATACCAGAATTAGTTTTTGGAGGCGGGGCTCCTTGCAGTATAGGCTTCCCACTAGATTAGTATTCTAAGAATCCCTTGACATCAGTGCATCAGCTGGCATTGTGGCTGCCTTTGCCTTGCCTTCAGTAAATTTTTTTTGGAGATTCTCTCAACGTGTTTTCAAATGTGATTTATTAGTGCACCTGCCCACACCATGCTGAGTGGTCAACAATTTTTGACCAAAAACAGCATGACCCCGTACCCCGCCCCCGCATTCACCCGCTCTTGCCCTAAGCAATTTCATTTTTGTTCCCTTGATTAAAAAAAAAAAAAAGTCCTCAAAAGGAAACATGTCCTTATGTGGAAGAGGCAAAACAAAAACTGACAGAAGCACTAAAAGGCATAAAAATTGATGAGATAAAAAACAGTTTTAGGCAGTGTCTTAATAGGTATATTGCATCAAATGTAGAGTACTTTGAGGGTGACCATGTTTAAGCATGTAAGAATAAATACACATTTTTTAAAATAAGTAGATTTCTTTTTTGATTTCGGATCACCTTTTTTATCCTTCTACAAGGTAAACATCATCTGCAAAGAAAAAATGCAAGACAAATATGTTTCTGTAGTGATTGTCATTTTTATTATCAAAGAATTATCTTAAAAAGTTTAATTATATTTAGCAATCATAACAAAAAAAGGGTATTAGGGTTTTTTTTTTCTCATCATGAATCCCTAATCAATGTGGTATTAGGCTGAAAGGATAAAAAGTTCACATTAAGTTATGAATAAACTGAAATACACATGATTATTGATAACTACTAGATTCACAATCAGCATGCAGTCCAGTGAGCTTTTTGAGTCATTGTGCACACATTCCAATTTGAGCGGGATGTGTTAATGGTTTCAACCACATTATGAATGATCCATTACAGAATATAACAAAGACTTGACTACAGATAAGTAAGTTTTATTAAGTAAGCTTTGTTAAACAGGAATGACTTGCTACATAAAGTGTCCTTGAAGTTCTATAATATGTATAACTTCTGAAATTTGCATTGTTTCTGAATACTTCATTTTAAGTTAAACCAAGTAAAACATATACTGTTCCACTTTACAGTCAGAATATTACAATTTCTTAAAATGCTTGTAATTTCTACTTAAGTTTCATTTGTAAATGTACATTTTAATTTAAATTAGATGTACTTCTGCCAGTGTGGTTTGTCTTATAGCCAAGAGCTGCTTAACTCTTAAATAGCTATCATTGTGTTTTGTGACATAGTTTGTATTGCATTCCTGGTTTATCTCCAAATACAAAAGATTCTGTTATGTATATTCCACACACACACAGAGATTTTCTGGATTTTTCTAAGACAAATGAAAACGCGCAAATAAAAATACATCATTCACACGCTCACCATGTAAATCCAGTAGGTGGAGACAGGTCAGTTTCTTGTTTGTAGTCACCAGTTTGAATACTTTTCTTGCTTAGCTGAATTTGAATGGGCTTAGGCATTTTGGCTGTATTTTTCAATCAGACAAAATACCACCTGGCTTTGAATCTAGACTCTCTAGCTGTTACTCTTATCTCACTATGACCATTGTAATTTTATTTAACTCTGGTAAAGAAACATTTCAGCCTTAAACAAACTAGGTGTTTTCACAAAGAACCATCTGTCAAGGCCTTCTGCCAGAAAACTGTTAAATATTCTCTACTATATTTGAATTCTAAGCTTCCTTTTTTTAAAGAAAAAAAAAACAATGCTGCATTCAATGGTAAAGTTTATTTTCAAATAACATTTTGTTTTGATTTAGTAGTTTTATCTGAGTTCTGTGCAAATTTGTATAATCCCCTAAAACTATAAAGCATAACAATCGATGGTTTTGTATTATACCTTCCCCTTCAACATCAAGGCTCCAGAGAGAAGGCAGAGAGGCATATGATGAGAATGACCTTGTATATTAGAATCTATTGAGAAATCATTTATGTATTGTCAAAACAATATCAACAAGAAAGTCTGTTAGTAGGATTATTATAAAGTGTGCCTATGTTTCGACCTAATAAATCCACTTATAAAAAGTAGTTTATTTTCACCACATTATTCTTTACACCATTGTTTGTAATATAGCTATTTATATAATCCAATTTTATATTAGTAAATGATGGTATAGAAAAACCTAACTGTACATCTATAAAAGGTTGAATATAAGCTAAAGTCTGAGAAAGAGGAAGCACTATATTACACAGTCATCATTTCTACTATATGGGAAGCACTATATTACACAGTCATCAATACTGTGTGCACAGGTCATATAGTCAAGTAAGGAAGATAGACATTAATTAAAATAACCACTACCTACATAATTACACACTAAATATTTACCAAGAGGAAATACAATTTACTATGTGCATAAAAATAAGTTGTAATGTAGTATACATAGCATTATCTTAATATTTTTCTTTTACATAATTATCAATATGTACATAAAATTCAAGACAATAATTATGATGGGACGCAGGTATGGATAGGTGATTCGTTTTGAATTTCTTGCACTATTTTCTCATTATCAATATGACTCAATTGTGGCGAAATATTTTCACATTTGCACAAATAAATTAATAAAACTTTAAACAATTTCTATATTTCAATGTTAAATTACAATAATAATTTAAATTATTTTAAAATCAGTATTTGTAAACTCATTGCCTTTTTTATTTTAAAACAATTATTTGCAAATTCAATAACACTTGGACAGAAATCCTGATCATTGATTTTCAGCTGCACTGGCTCAGTGGCAATTAGACTGATTTACTTGTTTTCTTCAACATGATAAACTTACAAAAATAGAGAGCACAAAGGAGACAGTAACTTGCCTGAGGACATGAGTTTATTTTAGGAAAGTAGAAATATTTTGTCTTTAAAGCAGGGGCCAAAAAAAAAAAATAGAGCTTGCAGGTCAAAGCTACCCCACAGTCAATTTGTATAGGGGCCTCAAGCTAAGAATGGATGTTGCGTATTGAATGTTTGAGTAAAGATCAGGAGAAGAATAACATTTCACACATAAAAATGTTATGAAATTTAAATTTTAGTGCCCATAAATATTTCATTAATGAGATAAATTTTACAAAACATACATTAGCACTTTTAAAGTGTGCACTTAAGTGGGGTTTACTCCATTCTCAAAGTGTTGCAACCACCATCTCTCTGGTTTCAAAATATTTTTATCACCTCAAAGAACACTCTGTGTATAGCATTTCCTCCCTGCATCCTCTGGAAATAACTAATCTACATTCTCCCTCTACTAATAATCATAATTAATGATTCATTAATATAATTAAACAGGAGTATTTATATAAATTAAGGTCAGTATGTCTATATTAATGTTAATATAGATATATACGTATCAAACACACACCACTTATATTTACAAAACTATAATGTTCCATAAGCTTAATATCTGTTATTATTTCAGTAGAAGATTGATTACTGCTTGTCCTTCAAAATTTTAAAAAATTGGTAAGAACACATCATGATATCTACACTCTTAAAAGATTTTTAAGTGTACTATACAATATTGTTACCAATAGGCTCGATGTAGATCTTTAGAAATTATTCACTTGCATACTGAAATTTTATGCATGTCAATTAACAACTCCTTGTTTTCCCATTCCACCAGCTGGTGGCAACTACCATTATATTTTTGCATCAATGAATTAGACTATTTTAGATAGTTCATGTAAAGGGAATTACACAGTATTTGTCTTATGACTTTTCAATTAGCATATTCATTGCAATGCTATTAACAATAGCCAAGAGGTAGAAACAACTTAAAGGTTTATCAACAGAAAAATGGATTAAAAGTGAGGTATATAGGAAGGGGAACACAAAAACACAGATTTTATTTATTAAAAAATGTGTATTTATTCTTGCTTGTTTAAACTTCAGTTACCTTCAATATACTCTTTGTCTGATGCAATACACCTATCAAGATACTTTTTCCACTGCTCAAAAGATTTTTTTAATATTTTTAATATTTTTTAAATTTTAGATTCAGGGGGTACATAAATGCATGTTTATTGCATGGACATATTGTGTAGTGGTGGGAACTGAGTCTCAGGTGGCCCATTCCCCAGATAGTGAACATTGTGCATCATAGGTAGTTTCTGAACCCTTATCTTCCTCCCCCTCCCCCCTTCCTCCTTATTGTTGTCCCCAGTGTCTATTATTTCCATCTTTGGACCATGTAACTCCTACATATGAGTAGGCACATGTGGTGTTTGGTTTTCTGTTTCTAAGTCAGGTCACTCAGGGTGATGATTGCCAGCTCCATTCATGTTGCTGCAAAGGGCATGATTTCATTCATCTTTTTTAAAAAGCATATTTTATTTCATTTTCTTATTTTAAAGATGTGGGGTACAATTCAGGATCGGGTATGCAAGTAGTCATTGATCAGGTAAAGTCTGGGTCTCCCTGTGGTCCCCACTTCACCTGGTTTGAGATCAGGTACTCCTATTGATGTCGTGTATCCCCTCCTCCCCTGGCAGTTTCCCACTACTGCCAATTCCTTTTTTATAGTATTATGATAAATGTTCAGGATCCACTTATGAGTGAGAACATGTGGTACTCAGTTCTTTGTTTCTGTGATAGATCACTGAGTATTATAGACTCTATCCATCCAAGTTCATTCTTCTTTGTGGCTGTTTTTGAACTTGTCGATTTTCATGCTTTTCAGTGCTTCTGTCGTTTGGTTTCACCTCTTCCACATCAGAAAAAAAAATTTTCCCTTTGAAATTTTTTTCATCTGGGGAAACATCAATGACAACATTTTCTTGGTGCAAGATTGGGCGAACAGGGACCGTGGGTATAGGGGCTATGCCATTTTAGGTCAACAACTGCTGAACACTCAGCACAATTGGGCAGGTGGGCTGGTAAATCATCCACCATGAATTGACCAAATGCATTGAAAAAATCTCCAAAAATCACAATCACTGAAGCCAAATGCAGCCTGTCATAACAATGCTGACTGGTACACTGGTGCTGATAGGTTCCTAGAACACTTACCTAGTGGGGGAAGACTGTACTACATTCCAAAAAGAAATTTCATTTTTTTGAGGGTCCCCCTCAATTGTACATACAATGAAAACTATTCATTCTTTTTTTAAAAAATAAACTATGATATTTGATAACGTGGTCTCATTGACATGAATCATTTAGGGATTAGGCTTTTCAATACCTATTTAATAAGTGAATCGTATTCTTGTGAGTTTTTGGTTAGTGTGAGAAAAAAATTGTAATCATCATACTGCTTACTGGGCTTAAATTTTACTGAAATTAGAATAAGGTAGAAGCTGTTCTTTCAGATGTATTTTCTGGAAAGAATACAAATAGAATATCTAACTTATTAAATTTCCTTGTTAGATAGCATAGAATAATTAAATGAAATAATAAAACGACTACTTGATCAATGAAGACGGCTAAATAGATGAATAGGTTAACTATTAAGTAGAATGCAGAAAAAAGTTGTATAGAGACTTCAAAATATATTGTCCAAAAATAAAAAAATAAAAACCTTCAAGGATGAAAGTTTAAAAGCCCTAAAGGATGAATTGTATTCTAGAATGTTCATAATTGTGCACAAATTATGTTAGACATTGGCCGGGCACGGTGGCTCAAGCCTGTAATTCCAGCACTTTGGGAGGTCGAAGTAAGGGGATTGCCTGAGGCCACAGGTTTGAGAACAGCCTGGGCAACTTGGCAAGACCTCATCTCTACAATAAATCAAAAAGTTAGCCGGGCATGGTAGTGCATGTTTGTAGTTCTGGCTACTTGGAAGGTTGAGGTGGAAGGGTCGCTTGAGCCCAGCTAGGGTGGCTGTGAGTTTGCCACTGTACTCCAGCTTGGGCAATGGAGTAAGACTTCAACTCAAGAGAGAGAAAAAAAAGAAATTTATAGATATCAAAAACAAGATTTAATATCCATCCAAATCTTAGTAAAGTCAATTAGATAATATATCTATGATACTTGTGATATTTAAGTAAATATCTATTTATTTTATTACAGAGTTCAACATAGACCACCAGATAGAGTCTACCATCATGTTTTTTTTACACAAAGCAAGCCTGTGATGTGTAGTCAGCAGAATAAGCTCTTTGGGGTTTATTTTATACATCTAATCAAACACAAGACTCCCATAGTTTTGTGGTTGTCAGGGATGCAAAGATGATATTGGAATATAGGTTTAGTTTTTCAGGATGTTCCGGGAATCAGCAACAAAAAGGTTTAACTTTGCACTGGGCATACTACTTGCATATTTTGATTCCTGATATTTAAAATTGGTTATTTTTTGATCTATTTTTAAATTAAACAGAGTGGAGGTAGCCTACGTACACGCACCTATATGCAGACATATGTCTATATACATATCTATTTATCTATCTATCTATATGCCAAAAATGTAGACACATTTTAAGTATGACTTTCACTCAAAAGATGCATTGGTCAAATGAATGCTAGCTCCCCATGCAGCAGTGCCAAAGGCAAGACAGTCAAAGAAGGTGGCGGAAATACGGTTGAGCAAACGTCATACTACACATTGCTGCCATACTTCAATTCTACTACAAAAAGTAATACACAGGTAACATCGCTTCAATGTGTATATATTTTTGCCACCCCATTCTTTTGTTAATCTAGTTAGGAGTTGAGAAGTGCTTGATGTTTGCTTCAGTTATAGATGCCAGAGGGTGTAAATTTCTCTAGTGTTCTTGTTTTTATCTCTTTCCTGAGAATTTATTTTAAGATAGAGCCCGCATCTTCCAGCTCTTTCAACTATAATTTACTGTTATTATTCTGGAGTCATATTGCTGTGGCAGTAAAGTGAGGGGGAGGAGAGATATTACATAATCTTATAATTAAATCCCTGACTTTTAGTGGGTATCTTTTCTTGGAATATGATTTTTACAGATGTTTGTTATTTTCCTCCTTAGGGAATACATGAAAACTAGCAGTCTGAATTGGGAGGAATTCTTTTCTCTTAGATAATGGGAGACTCTAATAAAGTCTTTTACCCCAGAAAGTAGATCTTTGTTATGGAGAACACTCTAGACATATTTTACTATATTTACTTTCTTCCTTGCTTTGACAGAGACATGAAGGTTTTTTTCTTGTCTCTTTATCATGAAAATGTGGTGGAGTTTTTAGACACAAAATCTATGAAAGTGTGAGGGATAAAGATAATCACATCTAGGATTTTCTCATTCTTAACCTCGTTTATACTCAACCTCCAATAATTTATCAAAATTGCCATTTATATGTTCCTACAGTGAATGGCTCTAGTGACTTCTGCTTAAGGTAAGAAAATCTTGACTGTGACTCTCTGGATTTCCCTGCCTCCAGATTTCAGACAGAAATCTGCTCTGCAAACTCAGGTCTTTGATGAGTTCAAAAAAGTTATTGATTTTCAATTTGTTTAGGCTATTCTTGTTCTAAGGATGGTAGTGACTACTCCATGCTGTTTACATATTAAAGCAAAAATGAGATTGCTGTCTATTAAGCTTTCTGTTATGTATCATTGGAAAGACTGTTCTAATGAAAGTAATACCCAAATGTTATGGGGTTAAAATTAAATTTTAGGATTGCACAAAAAGTGATAAATTCTAAACAATGTTAAAATTATTGCCAAAATGTTTCGTCAATGTCTTGCAGTAACATGCAAATTTTTTTCATTGACTATTACACTTTTCACACATGGAGTATTCTAAAATCACCCATAATGTGCATGTATACATCACATTCTAATTAATAGCATTTCATTGAATTAGGTATTCTGTAGCAATTACTTGTGCCTTAAATAATGTTTTCACTACAGCCCATAAATATAATTTGAGATATTATACTATCAATAATGCTGTGTGGAAATAAGATTACATAGTAACTAAAATAGCAATAATAAAATATATAACATCAATTAAAGAAAGATTACAGATGACTACGATATGAACAGCAGAGGCAATGGGTCCTATAATCTCAAAGAAATGTAAAGACTCTATTGAGAAATATATATGTATATATTTAGAGAATTACATCTCTCACATATCATCTTTATAAAGATGCTTTTGCAAATAAAAAAATAAAATAAAATAAAGATGCTTTTTCCTCAAGACTTCTACATATTCACTGATTCAAATATACCCTTAATTTTGTCAGAAAAAAGCAGATTATTGTTCACATATGATATGACACAGAGAGACAAGATAATAGTTTGAACAATATAAAAAATATTTTAAAGTATGATACATGTGCAAGAACAAAACTAGAATGCACTAAAGCTAGATATTCTTTAAACATTTGAAATATTCTTTTTTTTTTTTTTTAGACAGCAGGATTCATTAAAAGGACAAAAAATCTCCTACAGTGGGAGGGGACCCATGGGGGTTGCCTGAAATATTCTTATTAGGTAAAAGTCATATTGATATAGTGTTTTGTATTATACAAATATTAACATGTAATTATATTTTTATTAATTTCTCTAGACAAGTCTTTTTAGCTAACAGATTTTATAGTGACTATCTTTCTATTCAATGAATCTTTTCATTATCTGACCATATTTTTGAAATATTTCTTGAAGATACATATACTTGGTTCTACTTGTCTAAAAAGAAATGCTGTGATAATATAATCAAAATGTTTATATAAATAAAACAGTATACCAGGGAGACACAAAAAACCCTAGAATTAATTTTTGGAGGGCAGGGCTCCAGTAGCACAGGTTTCCTTCACTAGTTAAGTATTCTAGGAACCCAGTAGGCATCAGTATACCAGCTAATGTTGTTGTGAGAGGATACAGTTGGTTTCAGTGCATTTCTTTTGGAGTTTTACATTCAATGTGTTTGTCTATTTCATGATGAATGATTTACAAGCACATCTGTCCACACTGTATTTATTGAGTGTTCAGCAGTTTTTGACCAAAAGTGATATTACCACCTGCCCCACCCTTTCTATTCACCCAATCTTGCACAGAGTAGTTTTTTTTTTTTTTTTTGGTTTCTTGAATGAAAAATGTTCTCAAATGGAAATATTTTGCCTGTGTGGAAAAAGTGAAACAAAATGGCATAAATACTAAAAGGCATCACCATCGTTGAGTTCAAAAACTTTTGAGCAGTGGAAATAGTGTCTCGATAGGTGTATTACACCAAAGACTACTTTGAAGGAGACTGAATTTTAAACATGTAAGAATACATATATATATTTTAAAATAAGTAAATTTCAAGTTTCTTTGGATCCTCTTCATATAATATTAAAACATATTTCCAACTATGATTAATTTATATTTCTCTCTTGTTCATGTGATAATTCATCTGTCAAACTTCTAGCTCCTTATATACAACTATGTCTTGTCTTATATTTTAATGTATTTTCTAATCATGTTAATAGCTTTTTATCATGCATTCTTAAATGGCATTATGAGTATTAAATTGAAAGCTACAAAAAAATATTTAAATCCAAATAAATTTTATTTAATGTGTCATTCGTTAGAATAGAAAATATGAAAATAAAGTATGAATTTATATAATATAAATGACTTTCAAAATTATAAATTTATTCTACTTCTGCCTTATGTATAATTGTATATTTTTGTACTTAATTTTATTTTGAATGCTATTCTTCTTAGATTTCTTATACACTTCATCTAGTTTCACCTGACATTATCATCTTACGTAACCATGGTATATTTATAAAAATGAAGAAATTGACATTAGTACAATGCTACTAATAAGCTATAAACTTTATTCAAATTTTGCTATTTTTAAAATTAATGTTCTTTTACTGTGTCAAGTCGTAATCCTGAATACTACATTGCATTTAGATGTTATGTCCCATTAATATTTCGATATGAGTCAGTTTTTCAGTTTTTCTTTTCATAACCTTATGACTTTTGAAGAGTTGGTGATTGAGTGCCTCTGCGTAATAATTTCTTATCATCAAACTGGAGTTAAGAATTTTGGGGAAGAATACAACAAAGGTGAAGTGCCATTCTCATTTCATTATATTAGGCAATATTTATTAGGTAAAATGACTTACTATATATAGTTAACTGACACTGACTTTGAAAATTCTTTGGCTATTATTTCTTTCAATGTTTCTTCTCCCCTGTTCTTTCCATCTTCTTTTACCAATATTTCAATTGCACATATATAAATATTTTCTATAGTATGAACTTTTCTTGAATTTTAAACAAAACTTTCTATTTGTATTGCATTATTTTTTTTATTTTAAATGTGAGATACAATTCAGGGTTAGGTATTCAAATGTTCTTTATACAGGTACCCTTGTTGATGAGGTATGCCCCTTCCCTACCCCTACAGTTTCCCACTACTGCCAATCCCATTCTTATAGTATTACTATAGTTGTTCAAGGTCTGCTTATGAGAGAGAATATGTGATACTCGGTTCTTTGTTTCTGTTATAGATCACTCAGTATTATAGCCTCTAAGTCAATCCAAGTTGCTATGAAGTTCATAATTTTGTTCTTATTTATGGTTGTGTAATATTCCATCTTGTATATTTACCACTTTTTTTATACTCAGCAAAAAAAGAAAAAAAATAGAGAGAAAAAAAGCAGGAGGCATCACTCTCCCAGACTTTAAGCTTTATTATAAAGCTACAATAATCAAACCAGCCTGATATTGGTACAAGAACAGGTATATAGACCAATGGAACAGGATAGAGATTCCAGAAACAAAACTTCAATTTCTCAACCAACTCATCTTTGAGAAAGCCCCCACCATGAACCACTGAGGAGAGGAGAACCTATTCAGTAAATGGTGTTGGGAAAACTATCTGTCCACATGCAGAAGATTAGAATGAGATCCCTACTTATCACTATACAATAAAATCAACTCTAAAAGGATCAAAGACCTCAACATAAAGCCTCAAACTATAAGAAGCTTAGAAAATGCAGGAGACACCCTTATGGCAATTGAAACTGGCAACCAATTCCTGATCAAAACCCCAAGTGCCCATGCCATAAGAGATAAAATAGACAAGTGGGATCTCATCAAACTAACAAGCTTCTGCAAAGCCAAAGAACCATTGAGAGAACAGGGAGACAGCCCACAGACTGGGAAAAATATTTGCCAACTGTATTTCTGACAAAGGTCTAACATTTAGGATCTACAAGGAACTCAAATATACCGAAAAGTGAAAAAACAAACAGCCTTATTACCATTACAAAGTAGGCAAAAGATATGAATTGACATTTCTCTAAAGAAGATATAGTAACAACCAACAGATCATGAAAAAATGTTCAACCTCACTAGTCATCCAAGAAATGCAAATTAAAACCACACTGAGATACCTCCTAACTCCAGTCAGGATGGCCGTCATCAATAACTCAAAAAACAACAGATGCTGGAGAGGATGTGGGGGAAAGGGAACACTTCTACACTGTTGGTATAGTGTAAACTAGTACATCAACTGTGGAAAACAGTGTGGTGATTTCTAAAAGATCTAAAAATCGACTTCCCATACAACCCTGCAATCCCCCTACTGGGAACATACCCGGAGGAATTCAAATCACTCTATGAAAAAAATACCTGCACAGGCAGGTTTATTCCAGCATTATTTATAATAGTAAAAACATGGAACGAACTATGCTGCCCATCAAAAGAGTATTGTATTGCATTTGAAACAATTTCTATTGACTGAGATTCATTTACACTAATTCAACTATGTTGAGTTCATTAATGATCTCATTAACATTGCTTTAATTATTTGGTGGCTTTCTTTTTTGCTATTTCTAGCATTTTAGTTTTATTCTTTCTTTAGATTTCCATGTCTCTGATGCAATTGATTATCTGATACAGCTTGTTGTTTACCTTTTGATAAAAACTTTTACCAATTCAAATGCCTATCAACAAGTGAATAAACAAAAATCATACACCTATACAATAGAATCCTATATAATAATAAGGAGCAAACTGACAGATGTTGCAACATAGATGAGTCACAAAAATATGCTTTGTGAAAGAAGTTTCATGGAAAAATTACACAATACATGATATAATTTACCTGAAATTTCTGTAAAAGGTAAATTTATAGAAAAAGAAAATCTATAAAAGAAAGGAAGAAGGAGAGATGAGAGAAAGAAGGAAGGAAGGAAGGAACAAAGGAAGGAAGGAAGGAAAGAAGGAAGGAAGGGAGGGAGGGAGGAAGAGAAAAGTAAGGAAGAGAAAAGAGTTTATTAGTACTTGTGTAGATAGGATGGGAGCAAGACTGAACTGCAAAGGAAGACAAAAATACTATTAAATACTATTTAAAAATTTCTAAAACTGGATTCAAATAATGTTTGCATAGCTTTTTAAATTTACTAAACATTCTTTAATTATTATTTTAAAGAGTGTATTTTACAGTATATATATTATATAATACTTCAATTTCTTAAAATACACTATATATAATACTTCACTAGGAAAAATCTAATGCTTTTATATTGTCTAAACCCATCTCGTCTCTATTACCTCACCTTCAGTGACTCTTGATGATGCGACAGTAGACTCAACCACTCTACCTACATTACACTTTCTATATTTCTGACCTTTCTGTAAATTTTCACGCCACTGGCCTAATTTTTCCCTCATTTAAAATGCCCTTTTCACCTGTGCGTTGGAGGCTTTTTAATTGATCCTTCAGAATCAATTGACTATTTCTATTTCAAAATAATTTATTGAATCAGTGAGGGTAAAATAATCTCTGGACTCACCTAATGTGTTGAGCACAACCTTGACAATGCTATTATTGCGTTGCAATGGATTTAATTGCAATGTATTTAAACTAGAGTTGCTCAAGGGAAAAAATTTGTCTTTTCATTATTTTTATCACTAGAGGTTATCACAGTGGCTAGTGCAAATATTTGTTAAATAGTAAATTGATGAAGATTTACACAACATTGTAATATAATTCTTAACATATTATTATGATGCATCACAAATGACTATGTTGATCATTTATTTTTCCTGTTGCATTCCTCAAATGGAAAATTACTAATAAATAGCTTTAGAAGATATCACATATTTCTTTTTTTTTTCTTTTTTTTTTTTGAGTTGGAGTCTCTCTCTGTTGCCCAGGCTGGAGTGCAGTGGCTGCTCCCGGCCACCACAGCCTCGGCCTGCTGGGCTCCAGTGATCCTTCCGCCTCAGCCTTCCGAGTAGCTGGAACTACAGGCGCGCGCTACCATGCTCGGCTAATTTTTTGATTTATTGTAGAGATGAGGTCTCGCCAAGTTGCCCAGGCGGGTCTCGAACCCACGGGCTTAGGCAATCCACTCACCTCAGCCTCCCAAGGCGCGGGATTACAGGCTGAGCCACCGAGCCCGGCTACATATTTCTAACTTCTCTAGACTCATTTACCATCTCTAGGTCATATTTTTATCTCAACATTTCAGTATTTCCTTTTCTAAATTGAAAATTTGTTTTGAGTACAAAATGCTATAATAATCCGAGTCTTTATTATAATGGAAATCTTTCTTCTATATCACCAAAATATTACAATAATGATGAACTCAAATCAAATATCTGATTGCCTTTGCAAATATTATGCTCTGAGCAGAGTGCATATTTTCAGAGAACACATAAATGATAAAGAATTGTATGTGCTTCTATTTAATATAATTACAATTAAGCATATTCAATCTGTGTAGCAAGTTTGCAAATGTTAGCATAATCGTATTAGAGATATGAAATGCACCTTTATCCTTGTCTCTTTAATAATATCAGATTTGAGTTTGTTTGGGTACATAAAATGTGCTAATACTATTGGGGATCTTTTGAGATACTTATTTTGCAATGGTGTGGTAATTGCTGTCAGGACTTTTCTTGATGATGATTAATAATTAAGGTCTCATCTAGTACTTCTCTTTCTAAAAGACCTTTATCAACATTAACACTTCTGACCTTTTTAATTGCATGGATTAAATCTAGAAATAGATGGTTATTAATGTTCTGTACTTTCATTCCTGGAGCTTGAAATAATGTTTACTTTCTCAACAGCATTCAGCAAGTTTACATTTCCCTCAGCAAATGTGACTTTAAAGGTGGCACCATAGTGGGTATTAATTTGGCATACATAACGTTTTCAGTTACACTTAGCAGCTTCTCAGTGTTTGCTAAATCCTTCTTGATGCATCCATGTCATTCTAATTATAGATTTTGACCGAGCTGTACAACTGCGTGCACCTCTTTATTATAGAAAGCAAGGAGAACTCTTTATAAATTTGTCTTTTTCCTCCTTTTATACAAAAATTTTAAATGATAGCTTTTGCACTTGTCATTTAAAGCTGCCACAGAATGACAAATAATGTGAAGCAACACTGAGAATGCAGAGCAGTACTGTAGAATTAAAGTTACTTTGATATACAACCTCCCAATTAAGCAGGTCACCTATTGTTTGTTTCCAGATAGAGTAAAAAATAATGTGGTGTGGGAAAAAATTTTGTTGACATATATGCAAAAGGGAAAAAAATCTTAAGAAAATTGGGTTTTGAATAATATCTTTATGAATAAAATAATTTGTTAGCAGTTATAATTCATGCATATACATATACTATAAAGAAACAATAGCTTTTATATATGTATAAATGTGCATATATAACATATATACACACATACTATGTAGTGATTATACTACAGTATATTGCAAGCACAAGAAGAAATAGAAACTTCTTTCACATTTTTCTAATCATTATGTATGAACTAACAGTTGAAAATTAAACCCGTAGTTTTACATTTTACAGTTTTATGTGGACAAACTTCAAGCAAAATGAAGGTAGGTTAGTGAGAAACTTGGTGGAAATGACAGAAAAAAAAATCTTATTTTTCATACATGCAAAACCCATTTGAACCTAATCATTTTAATGCTGACATGAACAGCTGTGCTAGCTCTCATGATTTGATAATGAGGGCTGTGAGACTGTAAGGCAGTTTCTAGAAAACTAATGCTTTGTAGACTAAAAATAATCATGCATGGCAATGCATTTATATAAACACAGGATTATAAAGCATTTTTTAATCCGGTTTCTACTTTCTCCATTATACCTTTTGTCTAATAATACTTCATAAAGCATAAAGTAATATGTTATATTCTCATGTAACTATAAGAATGACCAGAGTAAAATTATGTAATCTTATGGTTTGTACTTGTTTTACAGTTTCCATGTGTTAGATTGTATCATAAATATATTCACTGACTTTTGCTTTACAATTCTGTAGGGGGAAAAAGCAGAGACATTGCCTTTTTCTTAATGTACGGGAAAACTCAGCTACTTGGAACGTAAGTGACCTGCCCAAGATGACATAGCACACTGTGGTTAAAGTGCTTTTGATGCTTATACAGAGTTTGATAATTTCTGAATATTATATGTTAATCACTGAATCGTGCATTGTTTTTCACATTGCTCAGAAATGTTTTTGTACATTTATGAGCAAGTACAATCTATAAAAAATAGAAAATGCTTAGTAAGTAGCTATCAAAAAGATTAAATAAAAATGTAGAACTTTTGATTTCATAACATAAAATTGCAAATAAAAATAGTCTTCAAAGTAAAAAATAAGAAATAGTCATAACGAAAATAAAATAGAATAAATTAATTTTACAATAGTCAACTGTCTTGACTATTCTAGCTTCAATTTGAATAATATTTCTAGAAAAATCATCTCTATTCCTACATATTTATGGGGAAGTTTAAACTGTTATTTGATAATCTAGAACATAGAATAGAAAAAAATATTAATATAAGGAGCTGAAAGCATGTTAAATTTCAGTATATTTTAGCTGGGACTTAGTCTCAATTATAACGATAGATAATACAGTCCTAATGATTTAATATATTAAATATGAGAAACATATTTTCTAATTCTAATATTAAATCAATGCAGATATGTTCAAAGAGACCTTAAAGGAAACATAGGGAATATCAATAGCCAGTTTTTTCTAATGGGAGCAGTTTTTAAGATTAGCCAAAGTTTTCATTAATCACCAGGAGAATGAAAGTGTAAGCAATAAAACAAATTTATGAAGTGATAGGGTAACTACTGAAAGAACTGTTGAACCAAGAGTTGTTTTTTTTTACATTAGCGTCAGACACCAAAATTAGGTCACTTTGAATTGTAAGTAGTGTAAACATATCATTTAGATTTCTGCAATTATGCTATAGTAACAAATCCCCAAATACCACAATATCAAAACTTTATTTCTTATTTATGTTATATGTTATAGGTTAAATGTGGCTTTGCTTATCATGTTTTCTTTATGCGGGGTTCCAGACTGAAGGAAAAAATTCTAATCTTGCCTCTTGGAACTTTTGCTCATATGTGACTATGTCACTCCTATGGATATTTCCTTTTCTAAAAGAAGTCACATTCCCATTCCTAACGTAATTGTGGTGAGAAACTCACTAAGTATAGAGCTGAAGAAGGACATAGATATTTTGAACAAATATGACAGCATATTGTGGAAAATTCAAATTTTGAATAAATATTACTAAGAGCTCTCAAATCCAGGAGTACATACTTTGTTGTCTATGTAGCATTGTCCAGTATTGCATATTATTGTGTATTCTTCAAGGATCTCAAGTCACCTACAAGGCTAAAGATCTAACTTGTAAACAAAAATCATTATATTTCCACTGAAGATCATGTGTACAAACTATAAAAAAAAATCAGTGATACTTAGAATACAGGCAGTTTAACAGCTTTAGTCATAGTAAATATACTGGGGAAAGGAGATTATGTGCCATTATCAAGGAAACTGGATAGTAAATTAGTCGGGCCACTTCTGAAACATATAAGGGATGATTGTCATGGAATTAAGCAATTGAAACTCATAAATCAAGAATGCATGTTGAAAGACCACACAGAAGAGCCAGTAAATGAGAAATTAAGGTTTACATTTTTAAAATTTTTTAAAAATTTATTTTAGTGTTGTAGGGTAGAAGCGAGGACTTACTACTTAAGTAGGCTTGTATGCAGGTGAAGTTTGGGTTTTATGTGGCCCTCACTCTCCCTGGTAATGGACCAGGTACCCTTTGTGTTGTCACATATCCCCTACAGTCTTCCATTCCTTCTTCTGCTAGCAGTGCCCAGGGACTCTCATCCTTGTGCTAATGTGACTAGTATTCAGGGTCCTCTTATGGGTGAGAACATGCGGTATTCAGTTCTTTGTTTCTGTGATAGTTTACTTAGTATGATTGTCTCCAACTGCATCCAAGTTGCTGCAAAGGCCTTGATTTTGTTCTTTTTTTTATGGCTGAGTAATACTCCATCATGTATATGTATCATATTTTCTTTATCCAGTCCACTTTCAATGGGCAGTAGGGTTGGATCCATCTTTTTTGCTATTGTGAATAACGTGGCAATAGATATGTGTGTGCAGGTGTCTTTTTGGTAGAACAATTTATGTTCCTCCGGGTATATTCCCAGGAAAAGGATTGCTGGATCATATGGAGGATCAATTTTTAGTTATTTTGGAAATTGTTACACTGCTTTCCATAGAGGTTGAACTAGCTTACATTCCCACCAGCAGTGTAGAAGCATTCCCTTTTCTCTGCAGGCCAAATCCAGCCCACAGCCAGTTTCACTTATTAATGATAGCCATCCTAACTGGAGTTAGGTGGTATCTCATCATAGTTTTGATTTGCATTTTTCTGATGATTAGGGAGGCTGAGCATTTTTTCATGTGTCTGCTGCTTGTATGACATCTTTTGAGAAGTGTCTGTTAATGTCCCTTGCCCACTTTTTAATGGGGTTGTTTGGTTTTTCCTTTCATGTGATTTGAGTTCCTTGTAGATCCTGGATACTCATCAAACTTACCAACATCATTTTTCACAGACCTGGACACAAAAACTCATGTTTCTGTTATATTTATATCTGGGTAGAGGGTTATATGACAAATACATATAGAAAAGTGTCCCCACAGAAAACACGTCCAATTATAGTTTTAGAATTAATTATCTGAATTAGGTATTAAGTGAATTCCTAGAGTTCCTCCTCTTTAATTCCCTAATGCATTGATTTCCATTGATACTGCAAAATATGATAGAGATTTGCTGCTATTTTGAGGAACTGGACTGGTTTTGCAAATAGTGGGAATAGTGGCAGAGTAACTCCATTCAGAAACCTTCAAATCAAACCCCACCTACCACAGTATATATTGAGACACTGTTTTTAGGTAGTCTTAGTGACTAAATTATTTTAGAAGAAAAGGGAAATAAGTTATTCCAAATGATCAATTGATAGTTTTTCTTGCAATTTTAATTAGTATATTTATTTTATGTATTCACATATTTGGATGACTTTGTGAAGGAAAACAAGATTGTGAAACACAAGTGTCTAGCATGATGTTTGTTTTACAACATGTGTTGTGTAGTTTTTTCAGTTTTTGGATTAAGAATGTTTCTGATGAATAAATAGTGTGTGTCTGTAGACATTGAGAAAGCATATTAAGAAAGTTATTCATTCTTAACCTTAGTCTCTTCTTATGTCAAATTGAGAAAATATCTCTGTATGGATTGAGACTCATGCACAAGTGAAAGAAATTTAGCTAAATTAATTTGAAAATCCAAAGATATAAAAGCTTCAGATACGATTGAATAATGGGAGTTCAATGAGGTCAAATTTCTGTTACTCTCTTATTTTATCCTCACTCTGTGTGTAGATTTAATTCTCTAGTCACACTTTTTAATTGAATCAAGGAATTTGATTTCAAATGGTCTCAGATTCAAATCCTCCCTATATTGTAGCCAATGGAGAGGACAACATCTACTCTTCCAGTCTCAGGAGAAAATTACATAATTGACTTGGTTTTAGTCAAATGTTCTTCACTGAATTAATTATGTGACTAGGAGAATGTGTCCCTTTTGAGAAAGATAAAGATGATCATTGACATATCTATTTTGACCATAAGGAATTCAAGAAAGTCATTTCTTGAAGAAAGGAATATTGACCAAGAAACTCCTATCCAGTAAAATTGTGTATGGTAGAGACATAAAAATATGTTTGAAATGATTAAAATTTTCCAGAATTTTTCTAATGGAAAGAAAAATTTTATTATTTTTAACAGGTATATGACATCCACATTTCTATATAATTAGACATCTATTTTCAGATCTGAACTATCTCATGTTCATTCTTCTCAAAGACAATCCAGAAAAACAGTGCTTATTACTTCAACAGGTAGAATATGAGAGGGGAAATCCAAAAAACCTGAAATTTATTTTTTAAAAACTGTATTTTTATTCTTATATGTTTAAACTTCAGTCACCTTCTAAGTACTCTCCATTTGACACAATGTACCTATCAGGATGACTTCTCAGTGCTCAAAACAGTTTGGAACTTGTCATTTAATGCATTTTAGTGCTTCTGCCATTTTTCATTTCACCTCTTCCACATCCACAAAATATTTCTCTATGAAGACTTGTTTTCATCTAGGAAACCAAAAAAATTGCTAAAGATGAGATCAGGTGAATTGGGTGAATTGAGGGGATGGGACACAGACCATTTTTGGTCAAAAACTGCTGAACACTCAGTGCAGTGTGGGCAGGTGCTCTTATAAATCACCCATCATGAAATGGGCAAATGCATTGAAAGAACCTCAAAAAAAAAAAAAAAAAAATCACGGAAGCCGAACATAGCCTCTCACAACAATGCTAGCTGGCACACTGATGCCAGTGGGTTCCTAGAACACTTACCATATATTCTCACTCATAAGCGGACCTTGAACAATTATCAGAATACTATAAGAAAGGGATTGGCAGTGGGGGGAAAC